>APFE030517630.1:275176-301000 GCA_000404065.3 Pinus taeda | reverse complement strand
GGTCCATGGTTTTGAGTGAGGCCTAGCCTATAAAAGGGAAAGGAGATCATTTGGCTAATCACAAGTGTGTTGAAAATCTTAAGAAGAGCAAGATCTGAATTTCTGATAATCAGTTGGTGAGACATAGTTGAATTTGAATCAAGGAGAAACTAGAGCATTATAAGTCAGATCTATTGATAAGTTGCAATCCTTGACGCATGAACGGATCTGTGATTTCGACAATCTGGGGTATGGTTGAGGACTGATAAACTGTCTAAATCTGGAGGTGCACAGGAGTGACAATGATGCAGTGTGGAGGTGTGCAGAACCAGAGAAGAAGCAGGTGCGGAGTTGTGCAGACTCGTCACAGCAGAAGTGTGGATATTTGCAGGTTTCCTTCGGTGAAGTTGCGGACCTTTCCTAAAATATATTTTAGCTGTCTTTTATCTGTTTCTGCAGAGATCTGTGTTTAAATTGGTGTCTTGTTATTGGTGTTATTTTCTGGTTACTGTATTCTGAGAAGTTATTTGTTTAAAGGAGATTGGGTGATGCACATGTAGTTGATGTTTTGGATCCAGTTTGAAAATTTATGAAATGTGGTCCCTGGAAGAAAGAGAAGGTAGTAGCATTCTGTAGGTCAGCATCTACTTACTAGTATCTTAGCTAGTACAAGAGCTAAGGGGGTTGTAGCTCCCTTCCAAGAGAAGCTGGAAAATGAGAGAGGGTTATAGCTCTCTGCAGGTTGCAGCCTACGTACTAGAAAAGGATTGCACCAGTACAAAATCATTATAAAAAGAAGTTTCTTTGAAAGAAGATAGAGACATATTGCAGCAAGTGGTTTTCACCCACATTGGGTTTCCACCTTATATCTGGTGTTCTTTGGTGTGACTGTCTATGTTTCTTGTTCCTATTTATTATTATATGGTTCTGACATATAGATTAATGGTTAACCTCTAAAGAATAAATTACATTAAAATATGGAAGGTATATACAAGTTTCGTTAGTCAGATCTGCAAGTGTTCATTGGAAAATATTTGATAATACTGATTCACCCCCCCTCTCAGTAGTATTTCCAACATATTGTCTTGTGATCACTTGTACAGGTACATAAACATTGAGAGAAGCAAGAACAAGTTTGTGACACAAGTGGTTCGAGGATCTGAACAAAGGAAACCATAATAACATCATAATGAGGTAGGCCATCTCTTTCATTCTACTTTTCAATTATAACCTTGGAAGATGTCTAGTTGATTTTTAGTTCAGTTGCTAGACCCACTCATTGGGCTAGAGGTACTGTCTTTGTCCACATCAAGGATTAACCTTATCAACAAGGTGCCAATCACCTTTTGAGAGTGTCCATCGATGCTTGTTGTACTAAGATGGCATTTTCTAGTGAATTACTACTCAGTGACAATGGAATGAGTGAAAGAGATGATTGTATGGTCCCCTATAAGAGTTAAATTCATTTTTTTCATATGTCATGACATGACATTATCATTTACTTTGAAACCAAAAGTGAGGTGTTTTGCAGTAATACCTTTATGAACTAAAGTAGTACCTTTACCTTTATTACATACGTCTCCTAAGATTCTAACTTCCTTATGTGTGGACTCAAGACCATAAACATGGCCTTTTTTAAACTTAAAACTGACATAATGATGATAATTAGAAATGATGACCTAAACCAAGACCTATATTATTATTTAACTAATCCATGACCCGTAACACTTGAAAAATGACATGATCATGATGAATAATGATAACCATGAATGCTGAAGGGAGTATCACTAACCCAGACACACCAACCAATGATCAAAGTTTTTTATTTAAAGACCTATTGAAACCATAAAAAGCTTGACCTAGGGCCCTAACAAAAACATTCAAAGAGAAAATTTGATCAATGGTGACTGGCAGGACTAATAGATACTAAAAACTAGTAGGATTGGGCTGTATTTATCCCAAACTATCTTTGGAAGGTCCCTTACTTCAGTTTCTTGTATTTTGGTGTCCAGTCCTCATCAACTGAAGTGAAAATACTTGGAAGTTTCTTGATTGGTTGCATCATTAGGGACTTTATAGTGAAGTTATCTTTTCTCTTTGTATTTAGTTGGATTTAGGTGGATTTGTCTTGTCACTTTTGGACGTTATATTTTGAGTGACTAACCAACCACTCCACTGGTCTTGAAATGATTTTTATCTTTCTTTCAAAAGTTGTGGAGTTCCATCAAGGGAAAAGGTTTTGATTATACATATCTCTTCCTTGGAAAGTCATTTGTACAATCCTGTAAGGCAAGTATTTTCATATAAGTTGGGTATGGCCAATATTCCTATGGAGACCAACCAGGGGACCCTTCCAAAAGGGGATCCTTGTTCTTTTCCTTTCTTTGGAAATGTTGGTACCCCCTTGATGGCCACTTCGAATATTCCTAGATTGAATGTTGGACTACTAGTTTGGTTGTGTTTCACTCTGAATATTCCAAATGTTCTTGAAGCTTCTCATATGAATGCTTTATTTCAAGGGCATAAAATGGGTGTTAATTTTTCATCTTCTTCAAAAGAGAAATACAAGATTCCTATTTCTCCTCCCTCTTGTAATAAGAGATATAAAAGGAAGAGAAAGGGGAAGAAGAATATTTCTATCCATGAATCATCACCAACCTATGCAAGTCATGTTGGAGATGAGATTCCAACCACTGCAAGTCACACTGGGGAATAATTCTAGTCACTGCAATTCATACTACCAATGCATCACCGACCCCTACAAGTCATTTTGGATATCAAATTTCATCTGCTGCAAGTCACACTGGGGGCATAAGTCTAGTCACTGCAAGTCATACTAGCAATGCATCATCAACCCCTACAATTCATGTTGGAGATGAGATTTCATCCGCTGCAAGTCATGCTGGGGGAAAAGTATAGTCAATGCAATTCATATTAGCAATGTGTCACCTACCTCAGCGAGTCATATTTTTGTTGACTCACCTACTTCTATGATTAGGGTTAGGGGCACAAGTCCTATCTCTCTTGGCAAAGATTAACTTATCTCTTCGAGTCATGTTGGGGACTCTCCACGAACAACTGCTAGTCATGTAGGAGGAATGGATGTTGATCAGAAACCTAGGTGTAGAAGATCTAAACGTAAGTTCCCTTGTAAGTGATGTAAGGGAGACCATATTACTCATTTATGCCCTAGCATTCCAGTGGTAAAAATGATATGGTCCAACTTTGAAGTTTTTTCTACTCCTAAACCTGTTATGGTTTCTCAACAGTCTCATCAACCATTGGTTGATAAAGTGGTCAAGCCAGTGCAATCTCTAGCTGATTCCACTTCCCTTTTGGGCGGTTAAAGTGCCTAACAACAAAGTCTTCTTGATTTCTACTACAAATTCTTCTTGTCTAGAGGACCTTCCAGTCTCTTTGAATGTACCCCCTCCATGTTCTTGGAGTGTCTCCTTTGATTGGGATAATCTTGTCCAACCTCATATTCCTTCTACTTCACCTTTCCAAATAAGGGTTAGAGTTAATTCCAAAAATGTCTATCCATGTATGGTGGATGAAGGATCCTCTACAATTATTATATCCTCCTTTACTTGGAAAGATTTGGGCTCTCCAAAGATGTTGGCAGTTGATAGTTATTTGTTAGCCTATGATAGAAGACCTGGTGAATCTATGGGTGTTCTTCTTCAATTTCCTATTACTTTAGGTTGGAAGACTATCTTAATCGATATGATGGTGGTTTATCTCCCTTTAGACTTTAATATGCTACTTCTCCATGATTTTTTCTATGTTATGAATGCTCTAGTGTCTTCACTCTCTTGAGTGATGTATTTTCCTCATAAGGGAAATATTTTGACTATTGATCGACTTGCATCTGATAATCAACCCCCTAATTTGAATTTACTACAAAATACACCTTGGTATTTTCCAAGTATTCACGTAGACTTTACCCGACCACAGGTGAATTATGTGGCATTATATCCTTAATGTTCAATTGATTCTGAGAAGAACCCTTCGAACTATTATTTTCCTTCTTGGGACTTGGTGCCAGTGGTTCACCAAAGTGATTTCTCCTATGGGGACATGGGACCCTTGAATTCCCTTTTTTGATCCTTCTAATTCTCATTATTTCTTGGAATTTTATTTTCCTTCATAGGAGGAACTTTTTGAAGCCATGAGTTTTAACTACCAAAGGAGTCCTTGGCCTGAGCCCCACAAGGGGCTTGTCCTGAAGAACTATTATGCATAAGCTGCAAGATTGCGTGGTTCCCTATACCATATTGTACATAAAAGGTACGCATTTTCAAGTTTTATATTATATAACAGAATATTTTATCTAAAGTTTATATATGGGATGTATTAACTTCTTGTCTAGTATTCCTAATTTTGTCCACAAAACTTGGAAGACTTCTCCTTTGGGCATTTTTATGGTTGATCCTCTGTGACAAGTATTGGTTCTTGAAACTAGCATATAGGTTAGGGTTTTCACCTACATTGTTCATTTATCAGTGTCCTTTTCCATTTTGGCCTTAGTATTGAACCCACCAAGATATGACGGATAACATTCTCATTGGTTAGAAGTGTCATGACTTGTGTGGTTGAGGCTACCTTTTCATGGGTGCCCTATATAGTATCTTGTTGTCACTTGGTACCCATGCTAAAATTTTGTTCTTACACTCGAGAGTCCTCTTTAGTACCACCATGAAGTTTTCGATGAAGCTTCATTCTCCTTCTTCTTCAATATCTTTCTAGCTTTTTACCCTAGAGGCTCCACATGTTGAGTTGTAATGTTGCATTGCATGTTGACTATTTGTACCTTTTGGCCTTAAGTCAAATTCACTTGGATTCATGTATAAGCCATTTTCTGGCTAGACCTTTCTACAAAATCAATCCTACAACCATTTAGTCTCTATAACTTGACACCTGCTTATCCGTGGAAAGAACATTCCTTTGAGTGTCATTCACCAGTTTCATCACCTTGCATTGAGCATAGGCATGTTCCACTCACATAAACTAGAACATATGTACTTTGAAACTCATTCTTTCCATTGTATTATAGCCATTATTTCATTATTTTTCAGGATTTCTAAATATGAAAAAGAAAAAAAAACAAATATTTCCAAAAAGAGCGGGAACAAGACATTACTTCCATGATTGATGGTAGCTAGAGTCACTTGTGTTTCCCTTAAATAAAGTACTCAAAATTAAGTCCTTCCTCTATTGGGATGGGCTTTAGTATGACCTAGGAGAGCCTTAACCTTGTTATTGAGTCAATGCTCCTCAGGTTGGCTATCTCTTCAAATCACATGGAGAGTTTTTTTGTGCCTCTTACATGAAAAACTTATAAAAAGTTATTATATGCTGCCATATTTTCACATTTGAGTCATGCTTTTGTTTAATGGAATTAAACCTGAGTCACCCTTTATGTAGTGTCTATTGACCTATTTTCAGTTGACCATCCCCAATTGTTAGAGTCATGTTCACTATCACATAATTTATTTGGTCCTTTGCTCATGCTCATTTGAGAAGGTCTCGATTGAATTCTTGCTAGCAGGTCTTTCTCTTATCGACTATGAAAAATTTCTCTAAGAGTAGACCTAGAGCTGCACCTTAGTCCTTTTTCCATCATTGATAGGGGACCTTGTCCGTCACCTTGGTACTTTTCTCATGCTAGTTTGAGAAGGTCTCCATTGACTTCTCGCTGGCAGGTCTTGTTCTTATCGACTATGACAAATTTCTCTAAGAGTAGACCTAGAGTTGCACCTTAGCTATTTCCATCATTGATAGGCGACCATGGGTCTTTGACTGAATAGTTTCCCTTGTGTTTGATGTTATATTTCATTATCACACATTGGGATTCATGTAGTACCTTGGTTTCCATTTGACCCTATTGGTGGATTCCTCACCTCTGTGTCAGATTTCATTATTGGTTGGTTCAGAGGGTTCTTATCATGCACTAGCCACATCTTCTGTATGCTGAAAACATGCTTCAGTTGGTTACTACATCTTTCTTCATCTAATTCCTTCCACATAATTATCCTATGGGTTACACTCACATTGGATTGATGAAGGATGCCTTAGTGCCTTCCTTCTAGCAAATCTTTTCCCATCGACTTCAACTCATTTCTCTGGGAACAAGGTCTAGAGTCCATTTGGTAGTACCTTATGGTTTGCAGTAATCATTGGAAGATTCCTTCATTATCAATAGTGGGAATATATCATTGTCTCTTGATTGATATATTTTTCCAAGTGTTCAACTTCAGATCACTTATTCACACTTGTTAGATTGTACTAGGTACCTTGGTTCTCAACATCATTATCGGTGAGTAGTCTCGCATTTGTTAACGGTAGACATCAATGACTGGTAATCAAACGGTTTCTCACATGGTCGAATTCAGATCATTTATTCCCATTGTGTAGAAATATGCCATGATGGTCAATGAAGACCTCGAGATTGCATTAGCATTTTTTGGTTCAATTACCAGCTCCTCATGTTTTTGCTAGTGACACCATCTATCTTATATGTTCCAGTTCATCACAGTGACATCCTATATGTTCGAAGCTAGGTTTCATGAAGTACCATTTGTTCCACTATTTGACTTGGTACATTTTGGATAAGCTTTTATGACTTCAGTGATCAACTTTCTACTTTAGCATCATTGGTCAGTTCTTTATATGTGATATTGTGACATGTACTTCTATGGATATGATCAAATGATCCACTATGTATTTTTAGTTATTTTATACTTCTATACATATTGGGTCCACTTTTACATTTGATATGCAGACATGCTTTATTATCTATGAGGATGGGTATGCCCACGTTAGACAACAACTTTCTTTCTAATCTCTTCCATTGGTTTGGCAAGTTGAAATCTGGTGAACTCCTCTTAGGTCGCATGATTCTTTCATAAACTTAATACATTTCAGCCATAATGTATCCCTTCTTACCTCATATATTATGGAGAATCTGTTATAGCACCTTTTACCACCTTTGGTAGATTTGATGCTCTATAATATGGCCTAGCGAAACCCTTCCCTACCAGACTTGGTCCATTTTCTAAGAAATAATGCTTTAAATCCAATACATGATTTTTCTCTATCTAAAGTGAATGTACATGCGGTTTAATCTATACCAAAACTGCATATATGTGTTAAAATACTAAAAATATATATAATATCTCTTAATTTGGCCGTGGTTTATGGGTTTGACCTAATACCCACCTACTATAGCCCATGGCCCAATTATTTCCCAATTGAAAAAACTAATTTGGAAAAGTATAAATACATATCCATATTTGGAAATGTAGAATTTGGAAAATATTAGATATTGATATTATAGTTGATTACATCCCTGATCAAGTCTGTGGATATCCGTGTGCCTTTTGCACTCCCAAGTCATAGGAAACCCTCGTTTCCTTCTTGAGGTGTTCATCATCCCTTCATGACATCCTTGTGTATACTTATGGAGGAGGATTACTAAGGCCTGGGGAGGATGGATCTAGAGGACAGTTTCCCTTGGAGGTGGATATGAACCATAGATGATAGGTGGTGACATGTATACTTGTATAATCCCTTTGTTTGCTTTTAAAATTTGGTACATCGGCAGGTATTTTGTGCAGGATTGGGGACCAATGTAAGTTATGGTAGATGTGGTCATTGGTCTGTTTGTACAAATTGGGGATGTTGTTCTAGACATTTTTGGGCACTGCAACCCCAATAATAAATGTTCATAAAATAAGGGCTCCTATGTCCCTAAAAGTGTTGCTTCACTACCTAAATAAACAAGGTCAGCTGATTACATCATCTCCTAGAAGTTCTCCACAGAAAACTGCTCAGAAATGGTCAAGACTAGACCATACTAAATGCCCAATGCAGAGGGTGCGATGCATATCACCTTCCTAGTGTAAAGGGTGTGATGCATACCGGATGGCCCCTCTGTAGGGTGTGATGGGCAAGAATGGACAAATGGTAGAGACAGTTTGTGAGGTGGAAGATCATAGAATCTTCCAGAAACTTCCCCTTTGACACTTGCCTCTCTGATTTCGACCAGGGATGAGTAAGAGATCATCAATCTCCAACTGGAATCAAGAACTATCAGAGAGAGGACACTAATCAAAATCCGATAAAAAAAGAAGCTGAACTCACCCCTACAATCATCTATATATGGATCCCTCATCAAACAGAGATCCAGAGGCTAGAATCTTGATACTTGTAGAGAATTGCTATGGTTTTCCTAGTGTAACATCAATAGTGTTGGGTGATCTAACTTTACTTGAGTGAAGAAGGGCTTTCGTTGGAGATGATGCCGGGTTAGAACAATTGGTTGTAATCCTCTTGCTATTCTTGATATTAATAAAGCTATTCAATTTTTCCTCCACATTCATGTATGTTTGATTGTATATGCATTTGTGTGGTTAATACATATCTGGTCCTATGTTGTTTATGAATATAGATCTCTATTCTTCGATAGTATTATGTTTTTGTGATTCCACAGGTGCTCTCTGAAGCTGTGTAGATAAAGAAGGAGCAGAAAAGATCTATCGAGAAGGAGAGGAACCAAGCAAGGAACCAAGCGCAAGACAAAGGTTGGTGTCCTCTGTTCCCCTCTTGTCTATTTTTCATAAAGGAAAACAAAAGTAGTTTTAACTTGTTTGTTTCTAAGATAGCTATTAGTCTTAGTGGGAATAGCAGCTCTAAGTGGGCACTATTCCCGGTAACAAAATGGCGACTGCACTAGGGAGTGAATAGATTGTTTGTTAGTCTATTTTTGTTTGTTTTATAAACTTACAGACGGAGGCTGAAGTCAAGCCAGCTAGCCTTTGAACTGCATTTGCTATGCAAGTGCAAAGTAGATCAATACTGCTTCAGTCTATCTCTGAGTTTTGTTTATAAATTGAACAATCGATCTACAAAAACTCTAATTGCCCCAAGTGGTGGCTCTATTAACCTCCTTAGATCAACCCTTGTGATTTATATTTACTGAACATCACTTACTCGACCTAAATCCCTGAACTAAACTACAAATTCTGATCAAAGACTAGATAAAAGTCTCGCACAAGTACCATCACACCCTCCCTTCAAGGCAGTCTGTATGCATCGCACTTCCCATGTGCAGGAGGTGTGATGCATACTGGATTCCCTGTGTGACAGGTGTGATGGTCAGGGAAGGTTAATTTTACCTTCAGACTTTGGTTTTTCTTCACTCTTTTTAGTTCTATTCAGGAGTTTTTCTGTCTGTGGTTAGTATATCTCTGTGGAAACCCCCTTCTCTTCCATCATTCCACCTCCATTGTGCAAAGAACTGTAAGTGTTTTATTGTATTGTGCACCATTTCCAGTTCTCTTTTACAAACAAGTAGCGTAATAAAACTATCGTTTCTTCATTTGAAAGTGTCGCAAGTGTCATTTCCAGTCATAGAAGAGAATCCCATTGTTCTTGATAGTCGATTGTATTGTTACTCTTGTATGTGATTTGAATTAGTATTTTTTCAAGTGTCGAAAACAATTTTCATTTCGAAATCGCATAGTGTCATCCTTATCTTCACTTCATTTTGAAAAAGAAATTTGTTAGTATTGTCGCTTTGGAAAATAATTCAGATTTTCATTTAGCATTCTTCTTGTCATTCATACATTAAGAAGGCTAAAAACAAATACATGCATGTGCATTTTCATTGAAACTGCTTGGTTTGATTTAGGACAGTGCATTTAGTGTGTGATCTGTGCTCTTTGTTGAAAGACCCTCAGTTCTCTTTCCTTAGTAGCTAGGATTTTCATTGCCAAAAGAATATTAAACATTTGTTTATCATCTTAGACTACATTTTAGGAATTGTATACACATCACGCGGTGAACCTGAAAGGAAAATTTTTAAACAAGATCAACTATAAAATAAATTTAATGAATATAAAAACACTTTGGAACCTAACGCACAACATCTAGAAGTCTAGGCTAGAGACATATTCCGACGTCATAAAACCTAGTAACTGTTGTTTTCATTGTTGGTTGGGTGATTCCTCCACTTTGAGACAACAAGTGCCAGTACGGACTTGTGCTCCCACGTACCGTCGAGTATATATTGGGAGACCACAATAGGCTATATCATTTATCCTTAGGAAGCTGTGTCTGCCGCCCTATCAATCGCAATGCACTGAACATAGCATTCGGGAAGATTGACTGTCGTACCGTAAAAAGTATTCTGCAGTTTTGTGATTCGTTTGGTAATCCCTCTACCTAGATTTCCAGAGAATTCTCTTTTTTTCCTTTTCAGACACTTTAAAGGAAAAGGTCCATCTGAGAACTTGTCACTTCAGGCTCATTAAACATCGAAGGCGACTAGAGTCATCTTTTGTTTTTTCTCGACTCTTAAAAATTGAAAAAACAAGTTGTGTCAAAGCATCTAAAAATCATTTAATTCGGAAACATTTTTCCCTTTTTTATTTCAACTTGATCAAGTAATCCGCAATCATGGAAGAAAGTCAATGAAACCCTCGTCATTTGCAGAGACTTACGAGTCAACCGTCGTTGACATCGAAAACGAAACTATTATGGACAAAGCGAACTTGTTTGACCAGATTAAAATCCCCTAGGTTGCTTGGGGCAAGTACTCCAACATCCTCAGAGACTCTGATTACTCCGAACATTTCTGGTATCCCTACCTCTACAGAAGAAATTCCGTAGCAACAAGAGGACATTACAATTGATCCTAGTGTGACGATAAACACTTCTATTCCTGAACCGGCTCCATCTACAGCTGATTCGGAAGGTGTTACTCCCCAAATGTCTGTTGCTGCAGAAATTATATCTTCTTCGGCACTAGAAATATTTTATAGACCTAATGGTCTACCTCTTCCTCTTGGATTGATTGCCATAGAAGAGATTGTGGAAGATCCCCCAACTAACACTCCAACGTAATTTGGAGCTGGGATCACCCTATATCCTTCTTCATCAAAAGTTATTCTCCCGCCATCAGAAGTTCTTGAAGAATCACTAAGGAATATTTTGGATAGGCTTAATATGTCTGAACAACCATTGACATCTAGGACTGTGTCATCCAACATAACAGCGGTAGAAATTCCTGCTGCTACCTCGACAATGTTCGCCCGGGTGCCATTTGTGCCAAATAGCTCTCAATCGATGGTTGGATTCCATCTAGGGGTCATTTCGACAGTATGGACCATTCCTGTTTGTTCGTCTGGAATTGTATCTGGAATCTCTTACGTTGAGTCTCAACAATTGATCCTTCACAGTGTCAATTTGGGCAAACCGGTCCTTAAAGGAAAATCATTCCCTTGAGTACTAGATTACCATCGTATGGAGGGTCGTATACCCTTTTATTACCTTCTTCAAAAGGACAACCATGCGAGAGTTCACAACAGGATTTAGGTTATGCTAGAATTACAACTGGTGGTTGGGTGCCAATCCTGCCTCAACAACCAAGAGTTGTATACTCAATGCAACAAAGTTTGCCTATGACAAATATCCCCAGTATGCCAGCTATTGTGGCAGTGTCGCAAGTACAAGTGTTACCAGTTGTATGCCAACCTGAGGTTTCTCAGGTTATAATGCAACAACCTCTCATACCTACAACACGACTGCAATCACCAACTAGTGGAATGGCACAGGTTCAAACGGGGACCATCACCCCCCATCTTGATCAAACAGTCAGTACTGGACAACAGCTCATGGATTCAGAACCAGGGCTGGTGCAATACCAACAACTGCAATTCCAACAAGCTTACCAAGGATATGAGTAACATGTCTTTGCAAGTAATGGGCAGCCATATAATCAAAACGGACAATATCAACCATGTCATAATGGTTATACCCATCAACCTTACCAAAGATACCAGCATCAAATGCATTATGCTGGTATTCAAAGACCAACCGCTCAGGCAATTCCATCTTATCGTGGGTATGCTTAGCCAAGCCTAAATCAACAGTTGCCTTTTATGGCAACTTTAGAGTTACCAGATCTAAATCGACTAACGAATGATCCAATTGTCTATGCCCCTTGGTGGCCAGCGATTCTGCATAAACTTTTGCCTGATATTCCTAAATTTAATGGAAATCCAGGTGAAGACCTGTCGAATCATGTGATGACCTTTCATCTGTGGTGTTCATCCAACACCCTCAATGATGATTCGATCAGACTTTGCCTCTTTCAGTGAACGTTAACTAGTCCGATAGCAAAATGGTGTATTGAATTGCCTAGAGCTTCGTTTGATAACTTTAGTACCCTAGCCACAACCTTTTTAACCCATTTTCAGCCATAAGGTATGAAACAGGAACTATGTTGGTTACCAATGCCAAACAAAAGACGACCACTCACATATCCGATCATATTCATGAGTGGCGACGTCATCGTAGAATGGTAAAAACATATGTTCCTGATCAGCTATTGGCTGAATGGTTTATTAATTCATTATTACCTTCTATTACAGAAGATGTGGCAAAGGGTGGAGTCATCAATGAAGAGCAAGTCATTGCTCATGCACAATATCTAGACTTGATCTATTCTCAGTTTGGCATGCTCTACGATAAAATCCCTGATACTCCTAGACTGGAATTTTCCGTTCCTCCCCCTCCTAAATCAAATAATGACTCTCATGCCGACGATGGTGTGATAGGTACGACAAGCACTAAAACCGTAAAGGCTACGTCGAAAAAGGCTCGCACGGTTTCAAGTCAAAATGCAAATGAAGAACTTCTAGCCTCGGAAGTAAATGCCGTGTCGATAGACAAAAGCAAAGAACCCAAAAAACCAGGAGGCAAGAAGAAAAAGAAAGGGAAGAAGAAGAACCAGGAGGAGTCGTCTCCTGAAAAATCTTACGCAAACCCTTCTGGGGATAAGAAACCAAGAAGTCCATGCCTAATATGTGATGAGGATTATTAGTCTAGAGAGTGTCCATATAAAGCTGAACATAGAAAATTCTTCAAGAGTTCAAAAATCTCGACTGTATTGACTGATCCGTTTCCAAACCCAGGAACAAATCTGGTTGCTAGCAAAAATGCTTCCCCATCCCAAGTGCTAATGTTGTCGGTTTCAAAGAAACTAAATGATGCTCTCATATCGACAAGGAATAAAGATTACGGGAATCCACAGATGTCGAACAACAAGGATAATGGTCAACCTAGTAGTTGGACAACAACTTTGACCGAAGTTGTGCCACCCATCATTCCTGAATTAACAATAAAATAGCCAAAGGGAGTAGTACACAAATCGATGTTTAACCCTCATGCCAGAGCAGCACAACACTATAATATAGTGGAGGATCTAGCTCAATCGCCCTCCGCGATGTCGACACTTGAGGTACTACAAAATTTTCCATCCCAAAAGCAGTCTTTATTATCAGCAATAGGTGGGATTGACCCAAAGGATTCCAATCTTGTGGCCTTTAATCGCAAAGGATATGACCCTCAACTACCAGCTCAACTAGCTTTCCTCATTCAAGTGAAAGCCCTCAACAAAACTGTTCATAGAACAATTATTGATGAGTGGGCATCCACATGTATTATGTCGATGAGTTGCTGGAAAACTTTAGGGTATCCAACCTTGTCATGATCATCAATGACATTAAAAGAATTTGATGGATGAACATACACCCCATATGGGATATTAAGTAACTTGCAAGTTGAACTGGGGGGAAAAATAGTAGAAATTGATGTTGAAGTTATCAATGGAAACCTTGATTACAACATCCTACTGGGAAGGCCCTGGATATATGCCATGGATGCCATTGTGTCAACCTACTTTAGGAAGATTGCATTTCCTTTCCAAGGAGGAATTACAATAATCGACCAACAAACTTTTCTCCCCAACGGTTCACAAGTTACGGGAAGCATTCCGATGATCCATGGAAGCCCCAATTCACTTCAAAATATCAGAGTAGGCCTACTAAAATACCCCACATTAATGGGAGCTTTTACCGTACCGCCTCCAACCAATTTGGGGGAAGTGGCTGAAGTGGGAACCTACAATATGATATCTTCCATTCAAAAGATGTTAGAAAATGATATTAATATGGGTCATCTGCAGGTATTGCCTCTAAGCCCACTGGAAATATTATAGAAATCAATGTTTTCGGTATGGGAGGCAAACCCGTATCAATGCTCATCAAGCGTTTGGATAGATAGGTCTAAGGAATATGGCACCCCTTCAGATCCTTGGTCGCAAGCACATTCTACAGCTGAAGGAATCGTTCAATCGATGATGATTGACGGGGCACCATGGGAAGATTACCACCATCGTTCCCATCTTCTGAATTAGAAAGAAGATAATTCCAGTGACCTAGACCATCCCTTAGTTTTTGAATTTCTGTCGAATACTGTAAATACGTTGGATTCTGAGTGAAACCTATTCAATATTGAAGACACCATCGCCATCAATATCTCAACCAAAACAAATGTTGTAGAGAATATTCATGTCGGAAAATCTTGTTCTTCTTTAGAACTAGAAGTATATACACTCTCTTTCACGAGTTTAGAGATTTCTTTGCTTGGACATATGATGAAATTTTAGGTATTGACTCAAGCATAGTTGCACATGAAATTAAGATGTATCCAAATGTCAAACCGGTATGACAACGGCTACGGCAGGTGCACCCCAAGAAAGTCGTTGCCATCAAGGCGGAAGTTGAAAAACTCCTCCATTTTGGTTTTATTTACCTGCTTCCTCTAACCGATTGGGTATCGAATATTGTTCCTATGATGAAGAAATAAGGAACGATTAGAGTGTGCGTCGATTATAGGGATGTAAATCAAGCTTGTCCGAAAGACAACTACCCTATGCCCTTTATTGACCAAATAATTGACGAATGCGTCGGATGTGAAATCTCTTCATTTATGGATGGATTTTCCGGGTATAATCAAATAAATATCCGCCCACAAGACCAGTTAAGGACTGCATTTATTTGTCTGTGGGGCACGTTCACATATTGCAAGCTACTGTTTGGTTTAAAGAACGCAGGGACATCGTTCAACCATATCTTGACGATCTTCCGACTCATTTGTGAAAGTGGAGAGATCATCTGTGGCATTTGAGGGCGATTTTTTTACGTTGCCGACACTACAAGATATGACTCAACCCACACAAATGTGTGTTTTGTGTTAGTTCTGATCATTTACTTGGCTTTATGGTCTCAAATGACGGGATTCGTCTCGACCCATGTAAGGTTCAGGCAATCATTGATATCCCTCCACCTTCATATTTGCTTCAGATTCAGAAACTCCAAGGGAAAGCAAACTTTCTTAGGAGATTCATTCCAAATTACGCCGAACATGCTAAAGGTTATACTTGTCTATTGAAAAAAGAAGTACCCTTCATTTGGGATTAGGTCGCGCAAGCCTCCTTTGATGCTTTAAAGCAATATGTAATAAAAGCATCATTAATGTATGCTCCTAATTATCAAAAATACTTTAACCTATATCTAGCTGCAGTGAATACAACCATAGGGATGGTTTTAGTTCAAGAGGATAATGGAATTGAACATCCTATATATTATTTAAGTGAAAACTTAAATGATACAGAAATAGAATACTCCTACGTTTAAAAGCTAGCCCTAGCAGCTGTTCAAGCGATACAGAGATTTCGACACTACGTCCTCTTTAGAAAAACTACCATTTTATCATATTGCAAACCCATGACTTATATATTGTTGTGACAGTTGCTGTGGGGAAATATTCAAAATGGATAGCAATTTTACAACAGTTTGATTTGGAATTCAAAAAATCCAAATCAAAGAAAGCCCTGGTCTTCGCAAAGTTACTATGCGATCTCCCATCATTGTCCAACGATGCAACATCTGAGGAAGCAATCGTGGATGAAAATTTGTTTCTGATATCTTCAAGCAATTCATGGTATGGAGATATAATCATCTATCTCCAAACCCAAACATATAGGTCTAATACCTCACGCTCCGAACAACGACGCATTCGATACCAATCGAAAGACTACGTGATCGTCGGTGATACCCTTTACCGTCATGGTATCGATACAGTTATGCGGAGGTGCCTCATGCATGAGGAGGCTGAAAAAGTCCTGAATGATTGTCATTCAGGCATGTGTGGGGGGCATCAATCTGGTTATGCTACGGCGCAAAAGATTTTGTGAGCAGGATACTTCTGGCCAACAATGTTCAAAGATTGCATAACCGCAGTAAGAAGTTGCCATGCTTTCCAAATCATCGATAGCAAAACCAAAAGACCACCCGCACCACTGGAACCAGTAGTTATTGTTGGGCCATTCGCCAAATGGGCATAGATTTCATGAAATGTAACCACACCTCGGCTAGGGGGCATGGGTATATCATAGTCACAGTAGACTATTGTACCAAATGGGCCGAGGCGATGCCTACATTAAACAACAGCGGCGAAACGACTGCCCTTTTCTTGTTTAATCACGTAGTCTCCAGATTGGGCATTTCACAGGCCATAGTCATAGATCATGGATTGCATTTTCACAATCACATGATGGTTGAATTGGCTGCCAAATTAGGATTGTCCCACGACAACTCTACTCCATACTATCCGCAAGCTAACGGACAAGTTGAGGCAATCAACAAGGTCCTGAAGCGCATGCTACAAAGGATGATTGGAGTCCATAAACAGAGTTGGCACCTGATCCTGTACTCAGCCTTGTGGGCATACCAGACATCAGTGAGAAAGGCAACCGAGTTTACACCTTTTCAACTAGTGTATGGTTTGGAAGCAATCTTACTAATTCAGTGTGAAATCTCGTCCCTAAGCTCGCACTCGACCTTATCCCCGGAACTTCAGAAGAAGAGGCTCGATTCTTGGAACTAATCCAATTGGATGAAACCTGTTGTGATGCAGCTTTGGCTAACAAAGCCCATAAGAAACGAGTCAAAGCACAGTTTGACAAAAATGTCAAACCTCGTGTCTTCTCATAAGGTGACCTGGTCTTACTTTACGACTAGGAGTCCAATAAGATGGGATCAGGGAAGTTCAAATATTTATGGATGGGTTCCTATATTGTTAAACGTGTATTAGCAAAAGGAGCCTATGAGTTGATGGACTATGATGGGATTCCACTGGTGCAACCCCGCAACGGGTTGTACCTCAAGCATTACTATGCTTAATTCTGCATAGTAATCCCTATGCTTTTGTTACATTTCTGTTTTCATTAAGGGTAATTGTTTTGGTTCAGTAATCCACTTTTTGCATTTGTTGCAGATGTCGAAATTACTGTAATCATTCGTTGGATATGCTGGCGGAGCGAGTCGTAGTACGTGGAACCTATCTTCTGCGGCCTCGGCCATCTTCGATCCTAGCGGTGAGTTAGTGAGTTTTAGAGGGGTATGTATTGGTCAGTCAACGAACAATCTCGCTGAATACAATGCATTGATAGAACTCCTCTCTGATGCCATCGTACATGGTGTATGCCGACTTGTTCTCAGGTTAGACTCACAACTCGTCATTCTACAACGCACTGGTATTTATTCTGTATGAAATCTAGCCATCTATCGCATGTTCCTAAGGGTCAGAATTTTGGAAAGAAGATTCAATTTCATTCAATAACAACATATCTCCAGAAATTTAAACACATTGATAGACTCATTGGAAAATTATGTGTCAGATATACATTTGTGACATTTATAAAAAGAAGCATTTCATCAATATTTGTAACAAGATCACATAGCTTAACCAAAATAAAAATCCGAAAATCAAAAATATATATATGATGACTATTTATGGCTTACACATAATGTTCCGTAATCAAGACAAAATAAGTCAGATGACCCAAAACTCAAAATGCTAGGGGGCACCCTAGTCTAATGATGCTGGTGATAACAAGTCATCGCCCGTGCGATCATGTGTAAAAGCCTAGTCCATCGACTCGGCACGGCTGTAGTATGTCGCTGCAACAGTAGAGGCAGCTCGTCGGTCCTCACATCTGGAATACCAAGGGTGAGACCCTCAACCTCATCTTGTAATGCTAAAAGAGTCTTGGCCACATGAAGGTCGCAGAGGATAGCCCTCTCCACAGCCTCTCCTGCCGGAGTGGCAACTGGTTCTCTCTGGCGTACTGCTGGTTGAACTGGTCCGATATCTGCATGAGCACATGAGTTTTGATTAGTCTTGATCAAAGAAAACATAAGAACATTATAAAAACAATAATCATAGATATGGTCAAAGAATTTACCCATAACACCCCACTGCTCACCAACCAGCAGCACCAAATCCGGGTCACCTCAGAAGTCCATGCCAGCATATGGAAACTTGGCATACACCATCTCCTGACTATCGAATCACTCGCAGAAGGTATCAGAGAAAGAAATCTGAGGCTGGCCAGCATGTCGAGACATAATTTCAACCCATCTCTGCATCCGTGGCTCAATCGGTGGAGGTAAACCAAGTGAGTTGTACTGCGGCTACATCAGTGGGATCTTCTCCAAAGCAAAAGCGGTCAAAATAGAACCATAGCCGAAATTATTGGATCTCCCACCTTTCACTTTGGTCAATTGTTCTTTCATCACAGAGAGTACTGCATCACACTAGTTGAACACCTTTAGTTCAATGCATTCCAAAGCATACTTCATGTAAGACCTGTTAGCTATGTGAAGAGCCGCACTACGAGCCAGTCTAGCAAAAGTGAACAGAATGGTCCTCAAGGGCCGGTTAGTGACATCTCGGATATTGATCTTGCCATCTGTACTTGGCTGAGATCCCTCTCTGTAGTGCCGGCGAATATACTCCCTCACAGACTCACCCCCACGGGCGGGACCCGATAATGAGAGAGGGGCGCCATGTCTCGATAAACTGGTCAAAAAATAGATGTCCATGATAGTCAAGGGGATAGATTTGCCCCTGATCTGGAACACCTGGTTGGTAGGATCCCAAGCGTTGAGGAAATATTGCAACAAGTTGATTTGTTTCCTCATGCTAGAGATGCGAAAAAAATTTAACAGGCCACAGTTCCGTAATGCAGTTACTGTACCCGGATCATGTAAAGCAACCGTGTCCTCTTCTTCATGCTCGTGTTCTCGCCCTGTAACAACCATTTTGCTCCGATGAATCTCTAAAGAACAAACATAAGAAGAGTCAGGGTCTTGATTTGGCAAAAAATAGGCAAAAATCCATGAGAAAGTTGTGCAAAACGTTTCCTCCTCGCACCCATCGCACCCCAGCAGTGCACTAGGAGTGATGCATAGTGACTGGCTAGTGATAAGGCTAGTATGCATCGCACCTTTCGATTAAGGAAGGGTGTGATGGAGCCAAGGTGAATTGTTCAAACCCTATGGGCTCAGAAAAGCAAGGAAACATGCTCAGAAAAGAGAATAATGCAACTGAAGAGCACAAGTTTAGCTCCTACCTAGTACAGATGGTGTCAAGAATCATCCACAGAATCTCCCGATTAGCTAGTGAAAATCAGAGGGGAAAAGCACCTCCAGAGCTCCAAGAAACCAAGTTCAAATGAGATGGTAATGAGAGGTAAAAGTCACTTTTAAATTACCATTCATGTAATTCAAGTAAATTATTAGTGTTCTTAACTCATTTATCAAGCATATGTTTTCATTTCTAATCAGTTTGATGAAGCAATTGAATAGGTAGTACAATCTTTGAAAGAACAAAATGCTAATGGTGAATCAAGGAATCAATGACCATTATCACGAGTAGTTTTAACGTGGAATTCAAGATTGTTAAAAAATAAACATAAGCAATGAGCAAATGTTTCCCCCAGATTTTAAGCTCATTAAAAAATGAACCAATCCCCGGTAAATAACCATTGTGAATGCATTATCATCAGCGTTTGAGCCTTGGTCGTGTTCTCACCATCACCTCCACTCTGTTTTAGCCAATCATTCACCTCCATTTGATTCTTTACCCCTTTCAAGGAACATTTGCGAAGAGTGATTCTGTTAGCCATCCTTGTGACATTGCCATGATTGGAAAATTCCAAACCTTACCTGGAATCAGCCACTACCCGAAATCATCACTCGTTCCTTGGAAAGCGAGTCTCCTTTAAGCTCTTTTCAACTCACTCATAAAATATGAAAAGATTTCCGAGCGATTAGCCGCTCTGGCTCGTTAAAGTCATCGGAAGTGCTATCCCTCCTCTAGATTTTAATCTTTTTGGACTTGAGGGATTATTACACAAAAAGATCAAGTGCTTGTCTTGTTCAGCTCGTTAAAACTATCGAAAATTCATCCCTTTCGTATTATTTTATGCTTTTTCAGACATAAGGGATTATATGACGAAAAATAATCATTGGAGTTTCCTTTCTGTACCTTTCAAACTCTCTAAAATTGAAAAGGACCGAGTTATCTTTGTCATTAAACTCGTTAAAACCTAATAGCGACAAACTTGTCCAAATGGACGAGAACGAGTTTCATTGTTGCTAGGTTCGTTAAAACATAGCGACAGGTTCACCTGAAGGCTGAATTATAGAACAAGCATATGTTATCCTCCTCAAGCTTGACAAAAATAAAGAGGTACTGGTTAGCAATGGCTGGGGAAAATTGGGAAGAAAACATGAAGAAAATTTATTGGTAGTAAGTCGCTCTTGAACATGACACTTTCTCTCCGCATCCGAGTCGAGTTGGGTTGTTCCGTTCGTTGGTCATATCACCATTGGTCTGTCACACCATCAATCTTTGGGGTTAACACTACCAATCCATCGTCAGTGTCACTGATATGTTCAAGAGAAGTCGCTCAGAGAATTCACCTGTGTCTCATACGCTGCAATACATTCACGCTCCATTCTTTCATGACCGCCACCCTAAACCCTGCATCATCAGATCATTTTCACCTCCAAATCATTTGCTTTGTTCCATGTCATAGATGTGGGATTCATTAAGGCCCTCCTACGATGGGTCACTTCTTGTTGACATCAGCTCATTATCCAAGAAGTTGACTTAGGAACAAGCTCTTTCAGTACATTAAAGCTTGCATGCCTCAATGGCAAGTTTCTCACTTTTGGCGACAATTTTACATCAATGGCCTTTGACCGAGAGATTTTGCATGGTGTTCGATGCCAAGTCCTTTTTCACACCACGCGAATTGTACTGTAGTGTTATAGACATTTTTGGACACTACACCCTAATCATAAATGTCCACAAACTGAGGGATCCTATGTCCCTAAAAGTGTTGCTTCACTACCTAAAGGAACAAGGTCAGTTGATTACATCATCTCCCAGAAGTTCTCCACAAAAAACTGCTCAGCAATGGTCAAAACTGGACCATACTGAATGCCTAGTGTAGAGGGTGTGATGCATATCACCTTCCCAGTGTAAAGGGTGCGATGCATACTGGATGGCCCCTCTGTAGGGTGTGATGGGTGAGAATGGACAAATGGCAAGGACAGTTTGCGAGGTGAAAGATCATAGAATCTTCTAGAAACTTCCCCTCTAACACTTGCCTCTCTAATTTTGACCAGGGATGAGTAAGAGATCATCAATCTCCAAGTGGAATCAAGAAATATCAGAGAGAGGACACTAATCAAAATCCCAGAAGCTGACTCACCCCCTACAATAATTTATATATGGATCCCTCATCACAGAGATCCAGAGGCTAGAATCTTGTATCTTGTAGAGAAGTGTTGCTGGTTTTCTAGTGTAACATCATAGTGTTGGGTGATCTAAGCTTTACTTGAGGTGAAGAAGGGCTTTCATGTTGGAGGATGATGTTGGTTTAAAACAATTGGTTGTAATCCTCTTACTATTCTTGATATTAATAAAGCTAATCAAATTTTTTCTCCACATTCGTGTATGTTTGATTGTATATGCATTTGTGTGGTTAATACATATCTGGTCCTGTGCTGTTTATGAATATAGATTTGTGTTCTTCGATAGTATTATGCTGCTTTGATTCCACAGGTGCTCTCTGAAGCTGTGTAGACAAAGAAGGAGCGACAAAGATCTATCGAGAAGGAGAGGAACCAAGCAAGGAACCAAGCACAAGACAAAGGTTAGTGTCCTATGTTCCCCTCTTGTCTATTTTTCTTAAAGGAAAACGAAAGTAGTTTTAACTTGTTTGTTTCTAAGATAGCTACCAATCTTAGTGGGAATAGTAGCTCTAAGTGGAAACTATTCCCGGTAACAAAATAGCGACTCCACTGGGGAGTGAATAGATTGTTTGTTTTATAAGCTTACAGATGGAGCCTGAAGTCAAGCCAGCTAGCCTTCGAACTGCATTTGCTATGCAAGTGCAAAGTAGATCAATGTTGCTTCAGTCTATCTCCGGGTTTTGTTTATAAATTGAACAATCGATTTGCAAACACTCTAATTGCCCTAAGTGGTGGCTCTAGTAACCTCCTAAGATCAACCCTTGTGATTTATATTTACTGAACATCACTTACTCGGCCTAAATCCCTGAACTAAACTGCAAATTGTGATCAAAATTGGATAAAAGTCTCGCACAAGTACCATCGCACCTTCCCTTCAAGGCAGTCTGTATGCATCGCACTTCCCGTGTGCAGTAGGTGCGCTGCATACTGAATTCCCTGTGTGACAGGTGCGATGGTCAGGGAAGGTTAATTTTACCTTCAGACCTTGATTTTTCTTCACTATTTTCAGTTCTATTTAGGAGTTTTGCTATCTGTGGTCAATATATCTCTGTGGCAACCCTCTTCTCTTCTATCATTCTACCTCCATTGTGCAAAGAACTGTAAGTGTTTTTTATGTATTGTGCACCATTTTCAGTTCTCTTTTACAAAGAAGTAGCGTAATCAGACTGTCATTTCTTGATCTAGAAGTGTCACAAGTGTCATTTTCAGTCATAGAAGAGAATCCCATTGTTCCTGATAGTTGATTGTGCTCCTACTCTTGTATGTGATTTGAATTAGTAGTTTTTCAAGTGTCAAAAACAATTTTCATTTCGTAATCGCAAAGTGTCATCCTTATCTTCATTTCATTTTGAAAAAGAAATTTGTTAGTGCTGTCGCTTTGGAAAATAATTCAAATTTGCACTTAGCGTTGTTCTTGTCATTGATACATTAAGAAGGCTGAAAACAAATACATGCATGTGCATTTGAATTTAGACTACTTGGTTTGATTTAGGATAGTGCATTTAGTGTGTGCTCTGTGCTCTTTGTTGAAAGACCCTCAATTCTCTTTCCTTAGTAGCTAGGATTTTCATTTCCAAAAGAAGATTAAACATTTGTTTATCATGTTAGACTGCATTTTAGGAATTGTATACACATCACGTGGTGAACCTGAAAGGAAATTTTTAAACAAGATCAACTATAAAATAAATTTAATGAATCTAAAAACGCTTTGGAACCTAACACACAACATCTAGAAGTCTAGGCTAGAGACATACTTCGGCGTCGTAAATCCTGGTAACTATTGTTTTCATTGTTGGTTGGGTGATTCCTCCACTTTGAGACGACATGTGCCAGTACAGACTTGTGCTCTCACGTACCGTCAAGTATATATTGGGAGACCACAATAGGCTATATCCTTTATCCTTAGGAAGCTGTGTCTGCCATCCTATTGATCGCAATGCACTAAACACAACATCCGAGAAGATTGATTGTTGTACCGTAAAAAGTATTCTGCAGTTTTGTGATTGGTTTGCTAATCCCTCTGCGTAGATTTCTAGAGAAGTCTCTTTCGCTCCTTTTCAGACTCCTTAAAGGAAAAGTTCCATCTGAGCACTTGTCAAGCTCATTAAAAATCGAAGGTGACTAGAGTCATTTTTTTTTCTCGACTCCTAAAAATTGAAAAAACAAGTTCTGTCAAAGCGTCTAAAATTTATTTTAATCGGAATAATGTCATCGTTCCCTCGTTGGTCTTAGAAATTAGTCTCCCTTCATCGCAAGTTCCTGTAGAATCGCTAGGAAATCTTTTGAATAGACTAAAATGTCTGAACAACTGTCAACATCCAAGACTATGTCATCTGATGCAGCAATAGCAAAACCTCCTGCTGCTACTCCAACAATGTTCGCTGGTGTACCATCTGCCCCGACAAGTTACAAACAACAAGCCGGAGTCCAATCAGGGATTGTTTCGACAACATGGTCAGTTCCTATTTCTTCATCCAGATTCTCATATGGTATTTCTAATGTTGAAACTCAACAAATTGATCCAGTGTGCCTTCAAAGGCAAATCTACCCTTTAAGTACTAGATTTCCACCATATGGCGGGCAATATGCCTTTTCATTGTTCCCTCCTGGAGAACAACCATATGGGAGTTTACAACAAAGTTCAGGTCAAACTAGAATTACATCCAGCAATTGGGTACCAATACTGCCTCAACAACCAAGGGTTGTATATTCAATGTAACCAATCCTATCTGTGCCAAATATTCCCACTATACCTGCTATGGTGACTGCATCACAAGTACAAGTGCTACCTGTTGTATGTCAACCCCAAGTTTCTCAGGTTGCAATACAACAGCCTCTTGTCTCAGCGATTCAATAACAACCTCAGGTTAGTGCCTCCTTATCTGGAGTGATTCAGGCTCAAATAGGTACTATGACTCCTCATCTTGATCAATTATCCAGTATTGGACAACAGCAAATGGTCCAACAACCATGGTTGGTTCAATTGTTGGGTTGTGTTATATTCTTTCCACATAGTTAACAGGGGGTTTGAGGGGAACCCGTAACCCCACTTTATGGGGTCCAGGGCAGCGCCGCGGAAAATTTTGGTTTTCGACCGTATGTTAGGTTGGGCGGACCCACCTATGGTTTTGTGCATGATTTTCGCACATGTTTTTTGGATGCAATGGTTTTCGGTCCATGGTTTTGGACGCGATGGTTTTGGGTCCATGGATTTGGACGCGATGGCTTTCGGTCCATGGTATTGGATGCTTCGGCATGTATAAATATGTATTGTAACATTGAAAGGAACATAATGAAAAATCAAGCTGGTAGTCCCGGTTTTGGGATCCAGTGGGAAATCTCTATGTATATGTGTTTTATGTCTGATGCTCAATTTTTATTTTTCCTATGATTTAGAAATGCGTATGCGGTAATTATTTGTACGGGGTAAAATCTACATTTGGTATCAGAGTTTTTGGCTTCAAGGGGACGCCTTTGTTGCTGAGGGGTTTTGCTCAGGCCTGTGGTAGACCCTGTTCAGTGGGAGATCTGTGAGATCGATTCTGGTGGTGAAAGAAGATGGCGAGCAGCGGGAAGATAGAGATTGAGAAGTTCAATGGTCAGAGTTTTGAGTTGTGGAAACTCAAGATGGAGGATCTGTTGGTGGATAAAGATCAGTGGATCACGGTAGATCCGGGTACTAAACCAACGAGAGTGATCGATGAAGAATGAAAGAAGTTGGATCGGAAGGCAAAGAGCACAATACGATTGTGTGTCTCAGATTCAATATTGTTGAATGTATCAGGGGAAGCTACGGCGAAGGCTCTCTGGGACAAGTTAGGGACTTTGTACCAATCTAAGTCTCTAGTGAATAAACTATTCCTGCGGAAAAAGATGTATAACTTCAGGATGAAAGATGGAGACTCGGTGACAGAGCATATAAATGAGTTTAATACTGTGGTAAGTCAATTATCGTCTATTGATATTAAAATTTCAGATGAAGATAAGTACATCAGTTTGTTGTGTTCTCTACCAGATTCATGGGATAGTCTGGTTATTGCAATAGGTAGCAATGCAACTGCTTTGCAGTTTGATGAAATAGTCTCAGCCTTGCTGACGGAGGAGATGAGACGGAAAATTATGGACAACCAGAATGGTGATGCCTTGTCTGTACGAGGACGGTCCCAGAACAGAAACAAAAATAAGTCATCGAGTGGGAGATCTAAATCTAGAGGGAGATCTTAATCTCCAGGAAAACCTACAAAGGTGGTGTGCTGGAAATGCGGAAAGGAAGGGCACTTCAAAAGGGAGTGTAAATCTAAAGCTCCTGACAAAGGAAAGGGAT
>APFE030517630.1:226376-266679 GCA_000404065.3 Pinus taeda | reverse complement strand
CTATTATCCAGCAAAATGAAGAGACACAACCTACAACAAATCCGCTGTAATATCCTCTGTTTTCTCTCACAGTCTCACGTCTCTGTTTCTCGCTCACACATAGAATACATATCTATTACACAGCCTCAAATACAATGCCCTCATACAAAGAGAGGGGTTTCCTTCTAGGGAAAAAAACCCTAAACTAAACATAAGTTCTACCCTCAGATCATCCGCCTAATGAACGGCCCAGGACAAGTCCCCCCCGCACCCCCTCGCATGGAGGGGTGTACAAACTTCCTAGGGTATACATCCGGCTGAAACAAAGACCTCTGAACAATCATGCTCCACACACAATAGATTTTGCGTGGTGTTCGATGCCAAGTCCCTTTTTCACACCATGCGAATTGTATGGTAGTACCTAAGGATCATTGACATTATTGGTGACTCCTCTTGCGCCTGTTAACAACTTACATATTTGGCTAGTAATCAGGTGATTTCTTTCGATGTTCGACTCCAGAACATTTTTCACATGGATCGACTTGTACTCCGAGTGAAGATGGAACGAGTTTTGAAGACCCCAGATCTAGTTTCATCCATCCGGGCTGTGATATATTTAGGAATATAAAAACATCAATTGTACATCATTGCCAAATAATGATCATCCAAATAAAAGGATGATGACTCCGTCCGAATCATCAGTCTGCTACACAGACGGTTGTTTGTCCTATGTACATGAAAGTGAATTTATAAAGCTGAGCATGGGAATGCCCGCCTCAGCTAGATCATGAAAAATATTATGAAGATAATGTATTGTATTATATCTTATTACAAGTCGCCTCCCAGCTCGAAAACACTTCGGATCCTCATAATAAAGCATTTCACCCGACATCAAAAGATTAACGAACTCATGCTTTAGGGTGCAACTGTTATAGACATTTTTGGGCACTGCACCCCAATCTTAAATGTCCACAAATTGAGGGCTCCTATGTCCCTAAAAGTGCTGGTTCACTACCTAAAGGAACAAGGTCAGCTGATTGCATCATCTCCCAGAAGTTCTCCACAAAAAACTGCTCAGAAATGGTCAAAACTAGACCATACTGAATGCCCTGTGCAGAGGGTACGATGCATATCACCTTCCCAGTGTAAAGGGTGCGATGCATACTGGATGGCCCCTCTGTAGGGTGCGATGGGCGAGAATGGACAAATGGAAAGGACAGTTTGCGAGGTAGAAGATCATGGAATCTTCCAAAAACTTCCCCTCTGACACTTACCTCTTTGATTTCAACCAGGGATGAGTAACAGATCATCAATCTCCAAGTGGAATCAAGAACTATTAGAGAGAGGAAACTAATCAAAATCCCAGAAGCTAACTCACCCCCTACAATCATTTATATATGGATCCCTCATCACGGAGATCTAGAGGTTGGAATCTTGTATCTTGTAGAGAAGTGTTGTTGGTTTTTTGGTGTAACATCATAGTGTTGGGTGATCTAAGATTTACTTAAGGTGAAGAAGAGCTTTCTTGCTAGAGGATGATGTTGGGTCAGAACAATTTTTTGTAATCCTCTTGCTATTCTTGATATTAATAAAGCTATTCAATTTTTCCTCCACATTCGTGTATGTTTTATTGTATATGCATTTGTGTGGTTAATACATATCTGGTCCTATGTTGTTTATGAATATAGATCTTTGTTCTTCGATAGAATTATGTTGCTTTGATTCCACAAATGCTCTCTGAAGCTCTGTAGACAAAGAAGGAGCGGCAAATATCTATCGAGAGGGAGAGGAACTGAGAAAGGAACCAAGCGCAAGACAAAGGTTTGTGTCCTCTATTCCCCTCTTGTCTATTTTTCATAAAGGAAAACGAAAGTAGTTTTAACTTGTTTGTTCCTAAGATAGCTACCAGTCTTAGTGGGAATAACAACTCTAAGTGGACACTATTCCCGGTAACATGTAGTACCCTGAGATTGATTGTCATTATTGGTGACTCCTCTCGTGCCTGTTAATAGCTTACATCATTGACTGGTAATCAGGTGATATCTTTCCATGTTCGACTCTAGAACATTTTTCACATGGATTGACTTGTACTCTGAGTGAAGATGGAACAAGTTTTGAAGACCTCGGATCTAGTTTCATCCATCTGGGCTGCAATATATTCAGGAATATAAAGACATCAAATGTACATCATTTCTGAATAGATGATCATCCAAATCAAAGGATGATGACTCCGTCTGAATCATTAGTCCGCTACATAGACGGTTGTCTGTCCTATGTACATTAAAGTGAATTTATAAAGCTGAGCATGGGAATGCCCTCCTCAGCTAGATCATGAAAAATATTATGAAGATAATTTATTGTATTGTATCTTATTATAGGTCACCTCCCAACTCGAAAAAACTTTGGATCCTCATGGTAAAGAATTTCACCCGACATCAAAAGATTAACGACCTCATGCTTTAGGGGGCAACTGTTATAGATGTTTTTGGGCACTGCAATACAAATCATAATTTTTCATAAACTAAGGGCTCCTAAGTCCCTAAAAGTGTTGCCTCACTACCTAAAGGAACAAGGTCAGCTGATTACATCATCTCCCAGAAGTTCTCCACAAAAAACTGCTTAGAAATGATCAAAACTGAACCATACTGAATGCCCATTGCTGAGGGTATGATTCATATCACCTTCCCAGTGTAAAGGGTGTGATGCATACTGGATGTCCCCTCTGTAGGGTGCAATGGGCGAGAATGGAAAAATGGAAGAGGCAGTTTGCGAGGTGGAAGATCATAGAATCTTCCAAAAACTTCCCCTCTGACACTTGCCTCTCTGATTTCGACCAGGGATGAGTAAGAGATCATCAATCTCCAAGTAGAATCAAGAACTATTAGAGAGAGGACACTAATCAAAATCACAAAAGATGACTCACTCCCCTACAATCATCTATATATGGATCCTTCATCACAGAGATCGAGAGGCTGGAATCTTGTATCTTGTAGAGAAGTGTTATTGGTTTTCTAGTGTAACATCATAGTGTTGGGTGATCTAAGCTTTACTTGAGGTGAAGAAGGGCTTTCTTGCTGGAGGATGATGCTGGGTCAGAACAATTGGTTGTAATCCTCTTTATATTCTTGATATTAATAAAGTTATTCAAGTTTTCCTCCACATTCGTGTATGTTTGATTGTATACACATTTGTGTGGTTAATACATATCTAGTCTTGTGTTGTTTATGAATATAGATCTCTGTTATTCGATAGTATTATGCTGCTTTGATTCCACAGGTGCTCTCTGAATCTGTGTAGACAAAGAAGGAGTGGAAAAGATCTATCGAGAAGGAGAGGAACCGAGCAAGGAACCAAGCGCAAGACAAAGGTTGGTGTCCTATATTCCTCTCTTGTCTATTTTTCATAAAGGAAAATGAAAGTAGTTTTAACTTGTTTGTTTCTAAGATAGCTACCAGTCTTAGTGGGAATAGCAGATCTAAGTGGATATTGTTCCCGGTAACAGATGTTGAGGGTCACCAAAAAGGAAAATTATTTGGCGCCCTTAGTTCTGACCATGGTGATGACGAATGACTTGAGGGACCTTGCGGTACACCCATCATATTGTTCCCAACATTATACATAGGGTTTGCTAAATAATAGTTTCCTTGAGGAACAATTAAATAATGTGGTTGTCCATATGAGAAGTTAGACTTGGGAATATAAGATTGATTACCCCTAAGATAGAATTTACCCCCTGACTCAATTGGGGTTGAGAATTGGGTGCCCAAATGGATTGACTGAGACCGGGTTGAGGGATTCCACCTGCTACATAGTTGGTTGTATGCACTTGACTGACATATGGATGATTGATGTTAATTAATGAGTATCCAACTTGGCCTATAAGTGGAGCAAGAACAGTAATGCCCCCTGTTGGTATGTGCATGTTGGGAAGAGTGCCCCCTGGCATTTGAACCTAGGGGTTTGAACTAAATGATGGATTCCAACCAAAGGAATTGTTAAAGGGACCCACGCTAACAATGCTATTTGGAGTGCTAGCCAAAGGTCTAGGAGCATACAAAAAAGGGGTAGAAACCAGTATGTATAGGGTTCCACTCATATTAGGTGTAACTAAGTTTCTCAGACTTCATAGTTTGGGAAATAGGGTTTTCGATTAGTTGTGTATTATTGACTATCAGTTGGTGAGGTAAGGGTGGACCAAAGTTGTCCACAAAATCCCACATCCCATTAGTCGTCAATGGAATGGTGGATGTAGGTATAGTTGAAGAAATGGTAGGTACAGGTGCAGGTTGAATTGATAATGGTCCCAAAGGATCAATGTTGTGAGGATTATAAGGAGGTACAAAACCTTTAACGAAAAAATCTTCCAGTAGTATTGAGTTCAGGGATGTATTTTTTGATTTTGTGTTAGATACAGGAGATGGATTACGCGAACAGGGGTAATCCGGATCACCAAGGCTCGATGGATCCTCCACAGTTAGCGAAGGAAGATCTTGTTGTTGCTGAGATTGATGAAAAGGGTTGTATGTAGCCAGGGTGACTGATATATTTTATAATAAAAAATTATAGTGATATTGATTATAGTCTCAGTGATAACAAATCGACACCTAAAGAAAAAAATACTCTAGTAGTCAATCAACAAAAAGGAGATATAATGTTGTCTAACAACCATAATTTTTTAGGGATGAAACCAAGTATCAAAATGGATAAAAGAGAGGTTTGGTCAAGTGTATAGTTACAATTACTCTTGAGCTTCACCCGAACCTCATATTAAGGAGCCAAGTACTCTCTTGAAGATGAGCACCCTCCCAAAAACTAAAGATAGAGTACGTTCGTCTGTTTAAGTACCAGGGAAGCTTTGTCGATTCATCTTGTGTTCATCCCTAAAACATATGGCCACTATTCTTACCTCAAACCATACACACTACCGGAGGGGACATGGTCACAGATAGTACACTGTGTGGGCTAGATACTTGAGTCCCTAACTCCACTTCGATACCCACGAAGGGATCCCCGATACACAGAACATCCAATGGATATGAAATCAAAGGTGAGATACCTTCTCTCACATTCCAATGTTGTCTCGCATTTATCTCCACTTTGACTATAGTGGTCCTGAATAGTACCAGTGTAGCAAGATTTTCCCTCTTTGATGACACTAGTCTCAGTTTTACAATCTTTGGCAGTTAACTCACAACTGCCTATCCGAAGATCTTATACTAGAATAATATGCGTGTATACTCAAAATAATTTTTGATTTATTTTATTGTGAGATAGATTTTAAATGTGCTTTATTAATGTCTTCAGAAGGGGTTTTGACATATGGACTTTTGTGGGACTTTAACAAAAACCATGCAGAAAATGCTTTTTGATTTTAGTTCGATGAATGAGTTATTTCTACAAGGAGAGAATCATTTATACATCAATCAGCACCATGCATCTAGTGCAGTAAACAAAAGAACAACTTGAAGACATGTAATGCTCTCTAACAGCTAACCCAATATACAAATGTAGAATCTCACGAACTAAACCAAAAAAACTTTAACAAATTTTTATTTTATTTTTATGAAAAACATAAGTACTTGAGCCATTTTCCTTAAAAATAAAAAAATCTCAGGAAATAGACAACCAAACAAAAGTGCACAACTACAGATCCTTGAACAGACTATAGGCAGCTTCCCCAACCTATTAGTTTACAGAACAAGTTGTTGATCAAGATATGGATGCTTAACACACCTCAGAAGAGGGCACAGATAGTTAGCGACAACAATAATGATTTGTCTACAAGCGAGCAGTGCATTATAACTCTCTGGTTGCACAATTGGTGCATTCTAGTGGGTGAAAAGATATAAAATAATTTTTTTAGGGTCAGAACAAAGGTTGATCATAGTGAGGAGGGTGTTGTAGAGTCATGAATGGTCAGAAATGGAACCAAGAAGAATAGGAGGGCTTGGAAGAAAGAGAGATTCGGTAACTTGGTAGGATAAAACTGGGAACTAAGTATAGTCCCCAGTGGAGTCACTAATTCTTATATAGGGATTAATGCACGGGTGGTTGTGGCTGGAATACCCTCAAGGATCTTCCCAATATCCTTGACAGATGGATCAGATCAATTACAGTTGGCACAAAGAAGCATATACATGTCCATATTAATGCATGATATTCAAAGAAGAAGGGAAGACATTACATCAGATCTTGATGCAGTTTTGCTACGAAACCCAATGTAGCAGAGAAGGAGACCAATTTTCTAAGTCCTAGATCAACACCTGCATATAAGAAATACAAGAAGTAATATTACAACATATAAACTCTAATAATCAAGACATTAATATATAAAGATATCTAATCACATGCATATAAGCTACTCATAAACTATGGCATTTCATTAACTTGTAACAAAACATAATATAAACACCATAGAGTAGACAACACAAATATAGGTCTATATTATTAATAGGAAAGGATGATTACAACCATCTGGCGAATCAAGCTTCCCTTAATCCTCCAAATCCTTTCTCTCTCTATCTTCTTAACCTCTTGGTAAATCTCATACAAACTTTTGACAATTAGTTGTAAATCCTTCAACCTTTAAACCTTCTAACCCTTTTCACAATGCCCCAAGCCTCCAATATATAGAATGAGAGGTTATCCTTGTCAACTCTCTCATGAGTTCCCTTTGGAAAAAGCTAGGATGTTTCCTTTCTTTATTGCTCTTTCCCCTTCTATTGGACTCTATTAGAAATGGAAATATCCTAAAACAGGTTGAAGGTAGATATTTCTTGCTTTTTAGGCTGACATTTTAGTAAAAGGTGGGATATTATTCAGTCAATCCACTAATTTAACCTTCAAAATTTCAAAAACGTTGACTAACATTGTCCCTAAGGTGACATAACGAGTTAACCTAGGAACTGACACCCCTACCTCATGCATGGGGACCGTTATAACTATTCCTGCTAGTTCATTGGGAGCGTTACCCTAGAAAATAGGCCTATGAACTTGGTCTTGCCTTCAACCTAATTGTCTTTCTCCTTTGAGCTGATGAGGAGGTCATTTTCCTATATACCAATTCTCCCTCTTATGTGACCTTAAGGAAGTGGAATCAATGGAAACATAACAAACATATATCCAACATCAACTTCAGGACCCTCAAGAATCAATCCAACACATCATACATCTTTCTTGTAAGTCCTACTAAAGTTTTGAACAGCTTGAGACTCAGTCACTCTCATGCTATAGGAATGACAGTGTCCCGAAACCTAGATCTGCTCTCACAAACTTTCCTTCTAGCGTCCAAAGACTTTTTTTTCTAGTTCAGTGCCAAAATCCCTGGGATTTGAACCACTTTCTCAAGCCTAGATCCAAGGTCACTGCACATAATGGAATGATAACTAAGGAGAAGTAAAAGAACATGGAAACAATGATGCAAAAGAAATAATTAAACAAGATCTTAATTAGATCCCCGTTATCCATGACAGGCATTTTGTCAAACATGTCGTAAGCATATAATATGCATGTGTCACCAACATAATTAAACATAGTGATATTGTACTTATCTGAGAATCACTAAGAACCATTGTTCCCTCATTTCATTTGCTGCAATACCATATATTATACCATAGATATGTTATCCATTCATTTACAAGTAAAAACATGCTGAGATCCATACATAGATATTGTGATAAAACACACAAATAACTAGCATAATAACAATATAAATACTCATGAAAGTAGAGCCATACAAACCACATATAATCCATCAAAATGATCATAAAAACACAAGGTCAAATAACCTTTCATTAATGCTACAAAAACCAAACCTGGGATGGGACTTCCACATTCCACTTGACCATAGAATGGTTGAGTGAAATATCGCTTCATCCATTCACTCCAATTCCATATTCCAAGCATGAATGTGGGACTCAAACCAAAACAACCAACCAGGGCATATCGAGGCTAAACGACCTCACACTCATCAATAGAAACTAGGCTTTATAGTAATCCATCTCGGATCACTAGGAAAACATAATGAATACAGCAGGACAGGCTCTACTATGATCTCCACCTGATCACTAGGCCAAACGAGCATTGATGCCAACATATTTCTCCACCTACATCATGAGGAGTTTTCCCACCTCCTAGTCTATTAGGATTTACCGCAATCCAAACCCATATCTGTAGGCCCTAAAGTGAGACCCACTCCCCTAGCTTTACAGCATATCCAAAAATCGGTATTACCCGACCTATTGGAGAGAAAACCACCTCTTGGATTCACCATATATCCTGCCATTCACTGACAAGGATTCCTTGGCCTACCAAGGCAACACAATCTTGGCTTTACTGCAACCCACAGTCTGGCTCAGGGGTCACTAGGCTAGTGGCTTTACCGAGATACACTATCCATTTTAGGGACCGCTAGGCCATGTGCTCTATCATTTTGATATCCACCACACTCATATTCGAATCCATCTGGAAATCCACCTCAACCAAAATTGATAGCCCCATCACGCCATGGTTATCTGAAAATTCCAAGGCTAGGCTTAAAACACAATTACACCTGGAAACACCCATCCCACAAAAACAAAAGAAAAACATGCAACACCATGTATGCCCCTCATGCACATCCTCAACATGTCCTCCACTATCTTGTTGATTCTCTCTGTCTTTACATCCCTCTACAGATGATACGTTGTATTTAAATCCAACTCTATGCCCAAACCTCCAAACAACTTCTTCTGAAATGTGCAAGTGATTTTTGCATCAATGTTTGATACAATATACTATGGGACACCATGAAACCTGACCACATCTTTGATGAATACCAGTGCCATATCATTGGCTGAGAATATAGACTTCACTGGAATGAAGTGTGCAACCTTTGTCAACTTGTCCACAACAACCATGATGGAATCATGTTATCTCATTGTCTTCGACAACCCTGTGATGAAGTCCATGGAAATGACCTCGCATTTACACTCTAGAATCACAATCAGTTGTAGGATTCCGCCTAGATTTTTTCACTCTACCTTCACTCGCTGACAATAAAAATACCTAGCCACAAACTCTTATACATTCCTCTTTATAATCGGCTAATAATAAAATTTCTTCACTGCAGTGAATGTCTTCTTATAACCCTGGTGACTTGAATAAGGTTTTTCATGAAACTCTCTCAAGATCACCTTTTTGAGATTGCGACTATCTGGAACATATATACTGTCTCTAAATTTGACAAATCCATCCACTATAAGGCAATAATCTGCACCCTCTGCAGTTGCACTAATACCTGTACTTGTAGATGTGATTATACCTGTATTGCCACCTATACCTATAACTATACTATCACATGTACTTTGTTGCAACCTATGCACAACCTCCATATACCTGACATCCTTATGATCTGCATAGAAGATCGTACCTTTTAATTCTATCCCATAGGAGCTCATAACTACCAAGTGATTTACCTATACCAACCTACTGAGAGAATTTGCCACTCGGTTCTCTTTTCATTTAGTGTACCTGATCTCAAAGTCAAACTCATTAATTGTGGCCAACCATCTAGCCTTCCCGTTGTTCAGATTCAACTATTAAATTAAATACCTCAACCCATCATGATCATGTGTCGTTTATTTCCATTCATGTTCATCCATATTTTTTGACTCATAGCATATCATCTATCCTTTCTGAATAAGGACTTCACCAAGTCCTCTCTTGCAAGCATCTGTAGATACTACAAACTGCTTGTATGGATATGTAATCTATAGCACTGGTGCATGTGTCAACAACTTCTTAAGTTTCTCAAAACTAGTCTCACACTCCTTCGTCCATTCAAAATTCTTACCTTCCCTCTGCAATAATGTGGTAGGATAAGAAATCTGGGAGAAGTTCCTAATGAACCTCCTATAATATATTATGAAACCCATGAAATATATCACCTCATCCACATCCTTAGGAGCTACCCATTCCATGATGGCTTTTATCATTTCTGAATCTATTGCAATTCCCTCCTTGAATACAACATGCCCTAAGTAGTGTACATCAGCCTGAAAGAAACTACACTTACAGAGATTAGCATACAACTGATGCTCCCTTAACAAAATCAACACTGCTACCAAATTCTTGACATGCTCTTCCTCATTTTTAGAATATAACAATATATCATCAATGAACACAATAACAAACTTATCCAAATATGAATGTCACATAAAATTAAATAAGAACAGAAATGTAGTTGGAGCATTATTTAAGCCAAATGGAACAAAAAAAAAAACACATAATGCCCATACCTAGTCTTGAACATAGTCTTGAAGATATCCATTTCCTTGATGCATACCTAAGGGTATCCCGATCTAAAGTTGATCTCGGAGAACATTGTTGTTTAGGCTTTAGCTAATCGAACAAATCATCAATCCTCGTTAAGGGGTACATGTTCTTGATAATCACTTTGTTCAACTTCCTGTAGTAAATGCACAATCTAAGAGTACCCTCTTTCTTATTCATAAACAATACTGGTGTGCCCCAAGGTGATACATTTGGCCTAATGTATCCCATGTCCAACATTTCCTTCAACTGTAGCTTTAACTCAACCAACTCAGGTGTTATCATCATGTAACGTGCTTTTGATGTTGGAGCTTCCCCTGGCACTAACTCAATTGAAAATTATTACTCCCCGTGTGATTGAAACTCTGTAATTTCCTTATGACATAAATCCTAAAATTACTCCAAAATTGTGTACCTTATCAACACATCTTCATCCTCACTATCATTTCCCTTGTCACTATAAACATGTAATGCGAATAGAATGCACCCTTTCTTGTGGCTATGCTTTGCTTGCATAGTTTTAACCATTCTAACTGATGTGGCCTTCTTACTCTGTAAGAATCTTGGTTCCCCATTGTCATCAAAACACTAAATACTTTTTCATAATAGTCTACCTTGGTTCTATGAATATCCAAGCAATCCATGCCAAACAACATACTGTATGGTCCCAATAGTAATACATTCAAGTGTGGTATTGTAGGCATACCATTCAAATCGAATGCACGAGATCTTACCCAATGATGAACTTGCTTCTTTGTACCTGTAGTCAACTACACTAACCAAGACTCTACATGCAATTCCTTACTCAAGCCACACTTATCCACCAAGTTAGGACTAACATAACTATAATTAGATCCGTGGTCAATCAAAATAGAAATAAATTGATCACAAATTTTACAATCCATCTGTACAATATATGCCTAGTTTTCTACATGTTTGTTGTCCATGACGACATAAATATGAGGATTCTCTAGCCCACATCCCAAAAATTATGTGCCTCCTACGCATTATATACTTGATGCCTACCACCTTGATTCTGTGGACAATCTCTATTAAGGTGTTCCTTACCACATGTCCAACACTCCTGTCAACCAATACCAACACCTCTATGTTGTTGTTACAACTCATGTCCATGTCTAGCTGCATTAAAGCTCTTTTACGGTGCCACATTTTCTTTCTCATATGCATTCTAAGGCCTTGTCCTCTTAGGCTTCCATTTACATTTACCTTTGTCTTTTCCATTCCATCCTTGGTGAGATTCACTCTTATTCTTTGATTGTTCATAGTAATGCTTTAGTTTCCCAATAACTTCCTCAAGTGTCAGAGGCTCATGATACTCAATCCGATCTCTAAATTCTAATGGAAAAACCACTCACAAATCATTGAACTTTAGCCTTCTCATCAGCAATATGTGGTACATACCTCAATAACTCCAGAAACTTGGTCAAGTACTCTTCATCTGTCATTGACCCCATATTTAGCTCTTAGAACTCTTTGGCCTTATTGTCATAGTACTTTTCTGACAAGTATTTCGTCTTGAAAATCCTCTTGAACTCTTGCAACCTAAAATTATATGTCTTGATGTCTGTAATTTGCTTTGAATCTTCCCACCAAATGTCTACTTGATGTTTCAAGTTGGAGATTGCTACTCTAGCATTCATCTTATCTATGTACTCATGTAACTCAAATAATTTGTTCATCCAAAGTATTCAAGCCTCTGCATCTTCTGAATTCTTCAAATATCCATCAAAATTAGGTTGTTTTTCTTTCTTAAACTCGTCTAGAAAGTATCCGCTATCATTCCTCCTGTAAGGATGATCGTGATGATGATCATGATGTCTACAAGAACCAGAAGTATAATAATACTTGTATCATTTATATTATCTTCCGGATACATCACATTAGGTTTCTTTTTTATCGACGTTTCGAACTAGCAATGGTGGTTCATCTTTAGAATGTGAAAGATTATTGAAAGACTAGTCTCATTTTTCCAACTATATATATAGAATAATAGAAGGCATGACAATGGTTTTAACCAGACAGCACTGGACTCATGAACACTAAAGATTGTTAGGATACAAAGACGCAATTACAATAGGGTATATTGGCTAAAACTCATAGAATGGTAGGGTTCATATTGAGAGGCCATCGAAAGGAAGGTTTATCTGAGGGAGTGCCATGTTCAAGGGAACGACTGCTACCAAACCACGCTTTCTAATACGGAATATAGTTTTATTGTCCACTTTCCCAATCTGATTAATTTAATGAGTCCAGATGGGTAAACTCATTGATATTTCATGTTTAAAGAGTCTGAAAAGGATTGCAAAAAGAACGACTCTTTGCCCTATTTGATTAGTTTAATGAGTCCAAACAGGCAAAATCGTCGATTTTTTCCTGTTTTAAGAGTCTGAAAAGTATCATAAAAAGAACGAATCTATATCTTGTCTATGTAATATAAAGAGTCTAGACTAGATATCTCAATGGTCTTTTCATATTTAGAGAGTTTGAAAAGATTGTAAAGAGAGACTCCATGGTGGTCCCTTTGTCATAGTTGTTAACCGGGTGCGACAAAAGGTCAATAGTATACCCAGATCAGTTACTTTTCCGTAAGTTAATCTATTGAACCCGGATAAAGAGAAACCTATTTTCAATAGATGTCCACCTCATTTTGTTACGAGTACGAGGTGGTGTACTAAACTCGTTTTTCGTCATGAATTTTTAATGAGTCATGCGATGAAAACCTCAATACCTTCATAAAAAATTTTAAAGAGTCAAATGAAGAAAACTCAGGGTATCTTTTTCATTTTAGTGAGTGAAAAAAAGAGTGAAAATAATGGCTCATCTCTTCTTCATAGTTTTATGAGCTCAAAGGAGGGGAAAAACTCAGGGATTTTTCTATTTTAAGAGCGAGAAATGGTCCCAAAAAGAAAGTGCTCATGTTGTTGCCACATATTTTTAACAAGATTGATAACAAAAACTCGAGATTTTTCTATTTAACGAGCGAGAAAAGTACCTAAAATAATTCTCGGGTCATCTTCATTTTTAATGAGCAGAAAGACTAAGCTTAGGATTTTTTTCAGTTTAAAGAGTGAGAAAAAAGTGCCTAAAAAGAATGATATTTTGGTCTTTTTCAGTTTATGAGCTGGAAAAGGATCGAAAAAAAGTTTCTCAGAGCATCGTTGTGTGGATTTAACGAGCGCAACGATTAAAACTCGGAGATGTTTCTATTTTTTAAAGAGAAATAAATATCACAAAAAGTGCTCTAACCATTATCGCATAGATTTACTGAGCTTAACGATGAAAACTCATAGATGTTTATAGTTTTTAAAGAGCAATAAAATATCTGTAAAATTTCTCTATTCATCTTTGTAGTAGTTTAACGAGTCTAAATAAGGAGACTCAAGGTTTTTCGAATTAACGAGAAAGAAAAATACCATAAAAAGAATGCTCGATCTTCTTCATGGGAGTTTAATGAGCCTGAAGAAGGAGACTCAAGGATTTTTTGGATTAACGAGCAAGAAAAATACCATAAAAATAATGCTCGGTTCTTCTTGATCTCATGCTTGATAATAGAAGAGTCTATTCCATGCATTTCCTCATAATACCAAGGGAAATCATTGTGGAAATATTTAACATGGTAGGTGAAGTTCACAATTTCCTCAGGATTGCGATTGGCTCCAATCTGTGTGTTTTCCACAATGCCTGTCATGATAGAAATATCGATGAGCAATGTTTTTGAAATATTTCCCATGTTTCCTTCCAAATCCATAGGTTGGATAGTCGTATATGGTGAGGAAACAATTTCATGTGTGTCAGGTGACATTATTTGAAGAGGCATCATGTCCAAATCAAATATATCGAAACATGATGGTGCGAGTCCTCCCAAAGTCTCTCTTCTAAACTCGTGATCTCTCTAATAGCTTATTCCTTAGGTAGGACTTGATTGAGTGGATTGAAAGAAGGAGCGTTATGGGAGGGGCAGAGGCATCATTTCCAAATCAGATATCGAAACATGATGGCACGAGTCCTCCCAAGATCGCTCTTCTAAACTCGTGATCTCTCTAATAGCTTCTTCCTTAGGTGGGACTTGATTGAGTGGATCAAAAAAAGGAGTGTTATGGGAGGGGAAATGGTATTGTTGGCCAAAACCAAAGTGATCAGAGATTCAGATGCAATTTGAATGGCTTCGCAGGCTAATTTAGCTGGTGACATCGGTATTTGTTCTCCGTTTGTGTCAATGTTTGAAGGAGCCGGTAGGATCCATGGATCGGTATGTTCATGAGGAATAGATGAAAGAATATTGACCATCTGTGAAACCTTCAACAGTTGAAGAGGAAAACAACCCATGAGTGAAGAAGCTTTCAGTATACCGGTACCTAAACTGACGTAACTGTTAGTTCCACCTCCTACTAGGGGTACAGAGCCACTTGGTAATGTGAATAATTAGGGGTGTAGAAAGACTACTGATCTACTGTAATAACCTATCCATCCAATGAAAATTTTATGATGCAAAAGACAGTAGATACGATGGCCAGCATGGCATATGTCCAACTGTGACCCAGCAAGAGATTATAGTCGAGTTTTCTGTCTATGACTTCTATGTCCACCGTTATGGTTTTCCCAAACAAAGTGATGGGGAAACTGGCTAGGTATCCTTTTGGGATAAATGTGTGGCTGTCAAAAGCTTTCAGGGAGTTCAACGATGGAGTTAGGGTTGGAGAACCAAGGGTGAGCCAACATGAAGCCAACATGACATAGGTAGAAGCACCTTTGTCGATGACAGTTCTGTGTATGCCTTTACCTTTCGAAGTTATATGCACCTGGAATGCAAGCTGGTGAGAAATGGGAGGTTTACACTTGTCCAGGTCGAAAATAGCAAGCATGGAATCCTCTAGGTTGATGCCACCAATAACCAAAACTAAAGCTTTTTGTTGTGTTGGGCATATTTGTAATACTTCAAGCGCCGACATAGTCAATGGCACTTGCACCAAATCCTATACAATGTTGTAGTGTTGGGTGGCGTGAGTAGATGTATTATGCGTTGTGCATCGAAGTGCCCCTTTTGGGGGTTGAATTACAAGGTCTGCAATCAGTTTTTCGATCTGCAGATCGATGGGTAGCAGTGGGTTTGGACTGGAGGATGGTTCCATTGCATGAGTGACAGGAGCTCCATAAGATTTGGCTCCTGTCGCGAGATCTATTGTTTCAAATGTGTAAACAGTAGAAAATCCTTCACTAGCTGAAGAATGTTGTGAACCATCATTTCCCCCTGGCATGGGATGCTATTAGTTGGTAATAAGATTTCACTGCTACTGATTGGGAAAAGGATTCCTAAGGATAGCAGGGTCTTACCAGTATCGCTTTTGGCAAGGTAATCTGTGCATTTTTGAAGCCGCGGACAATGCCAGGTTGCATGGTCTTCAGTACAGAGTTTGCAAGGAAATCTGACAGGTGTATCCTTTTTATCGTAGTGATAGGGAGAGCAGTCGTATTGGTAGAGGGGTCCACTGCCAACTTGGAAATGGAACCACTGAGTTGTTTTACAGCAGCCCCAGAGGTTGCGCCGAAAATCTTGTCGGCATGCACTCTGGGGTGCTGAGTGGCGAAAGCATTGGGGTTCCGAAGAGCATTAGGGATTATGTCATAAAGCGTGCTAGACTATGAATAAATCAAATCTAAGTGCTAGGCATGAAATATGGATTGGTCTTCTATGACTGCACCACCTAGAGCGACATCTCTAGCGATTTGAGGGAGTAAGGACTTGCAGAACTAGTTTGTTAAGAGAAAGTCTAGGATGGGAGATTTTACTAACCTCCACCTACGTCTCCATTCATGAATATGATCAGAGATGTGGGTGGCAATAACGTGATGAAATGAAGTGAGGAGCTCTGTCCCAGTCTCATAACGGATTGGTAACTGGAAGTGCTTTGCGCTATGGTGTTGTAGAGTGGATTTCCATGAAGATTTTGATACTGGGGTATGAAATTTCCCCCGGTATAAGCGGTGCCCCCTTGACTCATTTGAGTATGTGAGTAGGGTACCCCCATGGAATGGTTGGGAACCCCTTGTGGATTCCCGCACGACACAGAACTGACCATTTGTCCTTGATTGATAGAGGGAATTCTCATGTCAATTAGCGACTAACCATGAATGCCTGAGAGCAGAGGGGGGACTATTACATTCCTTAGTGGCATGTGCATATTGGGAACCCCCCTAGGTATATGAGTCTGGGGGTTTGCATTGGAAGTCGACCATATTGTTGGTAAACGGGAACCACGCCCATAGTTTCGTATTGAGTGTTATAAGGAGCACTATATGTCACACTTGTAAAAGGTATGCAGTGTGGCACCATAGGGGTGAAACCTGGCATCTGTTGGGTTCCACTCATAGAGGGTGTCGTGTGAGTGGTTGTACCTGGGACAAATGGGATAGTAGGATTCGCCATTACCAGTGTTGTGGAGACTGTCGACTGGGGAAGTGGTGAACGACCAAAAGTATCCCTAAAGTTCCACAACCCATTAGTCATTGACTAGATAGATGGAAATGTTCCAACTACCAAAGCAGGAAGTATTGGTGCCTCTGGAATCAAGAGTGGGTGCAACTGACTTATGAGCAGAGGGTTAAAATAAGGAAGAAATCCTTCCATGAAGAAATCCTCTGTCAAACTTGAATCGTCGGTTGTCCAAACAGATCCCATGTGAAATCTTGGATACTGATTCCCTGAAGATAGGGATTCCAGTTCACTGGAGCTTAGCGGATCCTCCACGATGAGTGGAGGAAGTCCTAACAATCGTCTAGAGTGATGAAAAGGGCTGGATGTAGCCACGATGATCATTAATTTTATCAATAAATTTTTATTGTGATGTTCGCTAAAGTATCAAAATGATAACATTCGGGTACCTAATATAAAAATTACTAAGTCTATCAATCAACAAACAAAGGGAAAATACCTTGTCTGATAGGCACCAATTACCAGAGATGAAACCCAGTATCCCAATTAATAACAGAGAAGGATGACCAGATGTATAGTTATGATTACTTTAGAGCTTCACCCGAACCTCAGATTGAGGGGCCAAGTACTCTCATGAAGACGATCACCCTCCCAAAAACTGAAGAGGAAGTAGGTCCATCTGTGTTAGGTACCAGGACAGCCCGTCCTAGTCACCTTGTGTAATTCCCTATAACTTTGGCCACTAGAGATACCTCAAATCATAGACATCACCCAGGGGGACATAGTCATAAATAACACACTATGTGGGTATGATACCTAAGTCCCCGACTCAGTTCCAAAATCCCCAAAGGGGCCCCTAGTACATAGAGTGCCTAAAGGATTTGTAAGAGAAGGCAGGCTACCTTCAATTACAGTCTGATGTTGTCTCGTATTTTGCTCCACTATTAGTGGAGTGGTCCCAGTAATATGAGTGCATAAGGACTTTTTCGCACGTTAATGACACTAGTTTTGGTTTTCAACCTTGGGCAGTTCACTCACATGCTTATCCTGAGATCCTAGCCTAGCTAATGTTGGTTTGCTCAAAAGAGTAACTGATTGATTTTAATGTAAATTTTATGTGTACTTGATTATTTGTCTTCGGTAGGGGTGTTGACATATCAAATATGGTGAGACTCTTGACTTAATAAATCATGCAGAAACAATGCTTTGAATTTTTTTTTCAATTTGATGCAAACAAGCTTTATTCTACATATACATATTTTTCACATATTCATAGTTTCGTCCATGCATCTATAGTCTTTCAACACATGCATAACCAAAATATTCTTTTTCCAATATTTCCTAACCACTACTGAAAACCAAAATGAAGCAACTCACAACTATTTAAATAGAAGGATGAATACAAAATATTATTCTTTCTTTCAGAAAAAATGTTTTTAAGAGAGAAAAACCAAAACTTTTTCCTAAAAATAAATTTCTAGGACACCAATTTTGCTGACATAATATAGTTATAGATCTTATTTCAGCACATCAGAAGATTTCCCATCCCTTTTTGTCCACAGATACTACTGGAAATGAAGACAAAGGCAGACTAATGCTCTATAACAATGGTTACAGAGAGTTAGTAGGGCCACTAACACTCCCTGTACACGGGCACAGTGATTTATAAAGCTCTGTGTAGCCTGGTAACCTGCATTAGTGTGGGAAATCTTGCATAACAAGGGTTTGCAAGATCATTTTCTGAGATGAATGTATACTAGTAGGATGCAGCAAGATATTTGGTGGATCAAAAAAAGGATTGCTGAAGAATAGGGAGCTCTTAGAAGGAAGAGAGAACAGAGAAGAGTCTGGGTAAATCGAGAACTAGATGTATAGTCCCCAGTGGAGTTGCCAATTCTGCTATGGGGTAAAATGCACAGTGTATGGAGAATGAAAACTGCCCTCAAAGGCCTTCCCAAGACCTTCGATAGACTGTAAGATTATCTGTAGAAGCTACCAAGTTATACACATGTTCATCTATCAAATATAAGCTAACAAAGTATGGAAAGAGGATTATCTCAAGTCTCCTTCTAGATTTGTTCGGAGATCTCTATGCAGCCAAGAAGAACTCCCTCAAAGCTGGCTCCAAATCAATTCCTGCGCAAAGGAAAGGCAAACACAATCACAACATACAATATTGAAAACTAATATAAGAATGCACAATGAACATCTATTTGCATACAACTAAACCACTCATCTAAACAAGTATCGAAATGAACAACTCAATGAACAATGTTACCGAAACTATGGAGTAGGGAACACAATTGCAGTTCTATATTTATAATGGAGGAGTGATTACAACCATCCATTGTATTAGTCTTTCCTTTCCCTTCTTCTTCTCCCTCTCTCTCTTTCAGCCTACTTCCTCAAGTGTATGATAGTTGACAACAACTTAGTGGGCTACCCTTTCAAATGCTCTAACCTCTTTCACAGTAACTCTCACCTTGCTTATATATCAATCGAGTTAGGGTTGCCAAGCTCCTCCTAGAGTTCACTAGAGAAAAAGCAATGAACTTGCTCCAGTTTTCAGCTCTTTCCCATTTGCCTTCTTTTCATAGATTAGAAATCCTCCAAATATCTTGATTTTGGATGTTTCTTTTCTTTTCTTGAGCAAATTTAGGGATAAATATCTAGATATTTGTGAGTCAATTTGTTGGCTTAACCCATTGAACTTCCCTTAGTTTCACTAACACTACCCCTTCACTAGTAACATGAGTTAGTGGGGTCACTAACACTCCCTTAGGCTTGGTAACAAGCTTTATAAAGCAGGTTTTCAGTGTGCAACTAGTGTTAGTGTGGAATCAAGGCCTGCAATTGTGGTCTTTACTTCAGTCATCATGTCTTTCACCTCTAAGTTGATGACAAGGTCATTTTGTTGTATAACACATGTGTGATTTACTGTTTTTTATATTCCATTGTTCAAAGTAGTATCATTGAGATTCTTTGTTTGGTAGCGCCAAAGAGTTTAAGACTCTATCCTAGACCCAAGTTCATGGAAATTCAACAATTGAGACATGACTTAGAAAATCCAAATAAGGAGTTGTCTCATTATTAGAAGCTTGAGGGGAGAAATAAAGTCTTGGATGAGATGCTTGGCAAGAAAATATCCCCTCTCATTAAGACTGGTTTGGGTTTCAAGGAAAAATCTAGCTACAATAAGGCAAAGGTTGAAGTGACAACTTCCCATGCAAAGGGAGTTCAAGGTTCCAACAACAAAAAATAAAGAAAGGTTGTTGTAAAAAAATAGTGGCAACGATGAGAGAATGAAAGGAAACAATAGAAGGTGAAGAAGCAGCAGTCGATAGTGCAAAGAGGCAGGCTATGTAGCTGAAGAAAAAGTGCAAGGTAATAGTGCAAACTATCACGAGAGGCACATGAAGAGCCAACAGAGGTCCTTTCCTACTCAAGGACAAAGCCTACAAAGAAAAGGTAACCTCTGACATCAAAATAATTTTCATGTATATTATCTTTCTTGCAATAATTTTTGGCATAAATCCATACACTATAGATGGCATACAAGGAAACAAAATGTGCTAGGTAGAAGAAACCCAAGAATGAACAAAAAGGCTAGAAGAAGGCATGTTGGCCACAACAGGATATTTGGAAATAATGTTTTCAAGAAGAGTAACTCCTCTGCTCCTATCTTAAATCATTTTGAATGTTATAATTGTGGCAATCTCAGGCACAAGAGAGCTAGCTGTAGAAATGAGAAGAAATGGAATGCTTCTCAACATAGGTATGCAATGTAGCAACTTGGGATTTGAAGACAAGGACAAACAATGGAGTTGAGAAATACAAACTTTTCTTCAGTTCTTTATGTCAAAAGAGCAAGACGAAAATATGAGGATGAAATAAGTAGAACAATCATCTTACCCATGTGATGGACCTCTCAATAAGGAATAAGGGCATCAAAAGGATTTGAGTGAAGAAATAGGAGGTAAATGAGAAGGTTCCTCTACCCTTGTGCAGCCGAGAAGAATCCAAAACAGGGGCAAAGAAGAAGATGGAGAGAAATGATTCTATCAGGACTCAGACATTGAAGCTTTGGAGGAAGAAGGGGGATGATCTCCTTAGGGGTAGTAGATCCTTTGTTTCTCTTCAGTGAAAGAAGATAATGAACACAAGGGATACCAAATAAGTTAGATGCAGGAAGCCAAGAAGAATAAATAGAAAGGCTCATTAAATTGATGAAGGTATGGTTGCGTTTTCTTGCTTATTACAAGAATAAATTGATGTATTTTGAATGTATCAACATTGAAAGCAAATCCACCCTTTCCTGAGAGATTAGCCCAACCACTCCAGCCTACCCTAGAAGAAACTGAACTTCTGGGAGAATTGAAAAATCTATGTGTAAATATCCCCCTCCTCCAGGAAATAAAAGTTGTTCCCATTTGCAATAAGTTGATTAAGGAGAAATTCTTCAAGCATCCAGGAAGAAGAAAAAGGGATTCCCCTACCATTAATGTCATTGGGCAGTTGTCCAACTTAATGTTGGGGCAGGTAATATGTCTGAAATATTTGGATCCTAGAAGCCCTATAGTAGATGTGCACATCAATGGCACCATCGTCCCGCACAATCTAATCCATCTTGGGGCTGCCATTAATGTGATGACCAAGGACACCATGTTTAAGCTCAACCTCCAAGGGTCATTAAGGAAGACCACAATAGTTCTACAACTTGCAAAGCATTCCATAACCACCCATGAGGGAATTGTGAAGGATATGATGGTCTCCATTGACTCCTAGGAGTACCCTGCAGATTATCTAGATCTCCAGCCTAAGTCTAAACTTATTGGTTATCCTCTCATCCTTGGGAGGCCATGGTTGGCCACAACCGATGCTTACATTAGTTGCAAAGCTGGGAATATGGACATCAGGAATAGGCATATGTCCGAATAGTTAGTCCTATACCCTCCTCCTCATGCTTCTCTAGACCATGATTTACCTTTATGGTTGGAGGACGAGGAAGAAGATGAGGTTTATTCCACCCAACTTTATGTTTTCGAAGCAACCATAGGAGGAGGACAAAAAAATGAGGATGACTTAATTGAACACATGCTCGAAAGCCAAACTCTCGGTTCATTACCATTAGAAGAAGAAGTAAGGGAAACCCAGAATAATTTTTCAATTGACTTATGCTTGGCCGATTCCAACCCACTCTATGTCAAAACCATAGAATTCGACCCAGAGAAAACCTTGAAAATTAATCCATCTCTTTCTACTCTCGAAGAGGAAAATCTATGCAACATGCTGAGAGAAAACCTAGAAGCCTTCGCTTAGAGTTAAAAGGAAATGAAGGGACTACACCCCTCAGTGTCTACTCACCACATATACATCAAAGAAGGTTGCAAGCCAGTCCGACAACCACAAAGGAGTTTGAATCCAACTCTTAAAGATATATTCAAAGAAGAACTCCAAAAAATGCTAGATGCAGGATTCATTTACCCTATCTACGATAGTGAGTGGGTCTCTCCTTTAGTGTTAGTTCCCAAGAAAAATGGTAAGTGGAGGATTTGTGTCGATTACAGGGAGTTGAACAAAGCCACAAAGAAGGACCATTTTCCGGTACCCTTAATCGACCATGTGCTAGACGGCCTGGTAGGGAAAAAGTTTTTTCTCTTTCCTAGATGGATTCAGTGGTTACAACCAAATCCAAATATGCCTAGAAGACTAGGATAAGACCACATCCACCTATCGTTGGAATACTTTTTCCTATAGGGTCTTTCATTTTGGCCTATGCAATACTCCTGCCACTTTCCAGAGAGCAGTCTTGAGTATTTTCATCGTAATAGTACATGATGCGGTGGAAATTTATATGGATGATTTTACACCTGATGGCTGTGATTTTCAAGAAGCCCTAACTAACCTAGGAAAAGATTTGAACAAATGCATTGAAATGAACCTGTCTCTCATCCAGAAAAATGTGAATTCTTAATGACTGAAGGGACCGTGCTAGGTCATTCAATATCTCAGCAAGGACTGCAGGTGGACCCAAACAAAATAGAAATCATACAAAGGGTCCCACCTTCACAAAAGCAAAGAGATGTCAGGAGTTTATTGAGGTTAGCTGGAAACTACCGAAGGTTCATAGAGGATTTTAGCAAGTTGGCCTCTCCTTTATTTGGGTTGTTAGCTAAAGATTCTGAGTTTATATGGTCAAGAAGCTGTCAAGAGGCCTTAGACATTCTAAAGGGTAAGTTAACCACTACACCAATTCTCTGAGGCCTAAACTAGTACCTACCTTTTCATATTCATGTTGATGCCTCACACAAAGCCATAGGAGCAGCCTTAGGTCAGGTAGAGGAGAAATTGCCTTATGCCATCTATTTTATCAGTAAGAACTTTTCAAAGGCTGAGCTAAATTATATAGTGACCGGAAAGGAACTCCTAGCTATTGTGCATTCATTAAACAAATTTAGGCATTACATTATAGGCTATCAAACATTTGTGCATACTGACCATGCTGCAATCAAATATTTAAAGAACAAACCAAATTTGAATGCTGGAATTATAAGGTGGTTTCTTTTATTACAACAATTTGATCTAACCATTATTGACAAGCCTAGCAAAGAAAATGTTGTTGCAGTCTTTTTATCTAGGGTGAATATGCCTACAGGTGAAGAAGGAATGGTGGATGACCAGTTACCAGACGAGCACTTGTTTTCTATTTCAGTTCTCTCTCCATGGTTTGTTGTTATATAAAACTATTTGGTATCAGCACAGTTCCCACCAAACTTGCCCTCTAAAGAAAAAGCAAGATAGTCAGGAAAAACACCCCCTTCACCTAGATTGGGGGTAATCTTTTCAAACTTGGCCCAGATCAAATCTTGAGAAGGTGTGTAAGGGAAGAGGAATTTTTAAACATCCTTTTGATCTGCCATGATAGGCCTTATGGAGGTCACTTTGCAGCAAAGAGGACAACATTCAAAGTGTTACAAGAAGGCTATTATTGGCCCAGTCTTCATCAGGATGGGAAAAAGTACATCAGTCAGTTTGATCGGTGCTAGAGGATGGGAAATCCTACTCCAAGAGATTAAATGCCCCTACAACCTCAAGTGACTTTTGAGCCATTTGACAAGTGGGGCATGGACTTAATTGGGCCTATCAACCCTCCTCCAAAGAAAAATAGTACATTATTGTGTGCACTGATTATTTGACTAAGTGGGCTGAAACTAAGGGAATTAAGGAAGCAACAAAAGAGAAGGTGGTCGAGTTCCTAAGGGAGAATGTATTCTATAAATTTGGGTACCCTAGAGAGCTAGTCACAGACCAAGGTAGCCAATTTACCTCCAATATGATTGAAGAACTACTCAACCATCAAAAAATCAATCATAGGACTTCCACTCCCTATCATACACAAGATAATGGGCAAGTGGAGGTGACCAACAGGGAGCTGGAGGGCATCTTAACCTAGGTAGTGAGAGGCAGCAAGAAGGATTGGGTAGAAAGACTAGTTGAGGCCACCTGGGCCTATAATACCACATGGAAGACCACCACTAGATTTACACCCTATGAGCTGGTCTATCGGAAAAAGGATTTGTTGTCCATTGAGTTTGAATATAACACATTGAGGATGGTAGCCGAACTATATTTGGATTTCAGTCATGCATAGAAAGAAATATTGTTCCAATTCAATGGATTGGATGAATTCAGAATGTAGGCCCTCCTACATATAGAGATAGTTCTGATTGAGAGCAAGATTTGGCATGGTAAACATTGTTGGGCATGGTATCCCCCGCAGCAGGTGTTGGGGCTTAAAGCCCAAGTTTTGGTCAATTGTATTGTAAGACTCCACAAAGTGCAAGCGTGGAGTGCAAAAGTCTAGGATGAGTCATAGGGTTGTCCACCCTAAGAATTGTAAAATAATATAAATTTGTGTTGGCCTACCATGAGATTGTATAAATAAAGTGAGGCTCTAAGTGTAAAAGGAAGAAAAATAATATATAAGAGAGATGTGAAGGCATGGTTAGAGCCTAGAGTGGGATTTGAAATGTACTGGGTCATAGTAGTAGGAAGAGGCTCTGTAGCTGAGTGTGTAGAGCCCTAGTAGAGTCCATAGCTGAGTGTGCGGACCCCTGCAGCTGAGTGCACAGGGCAGAGTCGGGTTTGTACTTGGAATTGAAAGTTAATAAAGAGAAGTTTATTCTATGCATCTGTTTTGGAATCTCTATGTTGATGGTATTCATTAATTTTACTCTGTTTATTTACTGCACGCACTTGATGAATACTTGTATGAATTCTTATATGTGAATTTAACCTAAGTAATCAGGTAACAGAGACTAATTAAGGAAGACTTGGGTAAATAAAGTGGCTCCCGCTGTAGCTAGAACCACGCGAAGACAGTAGCACAGGGCACAGGGTGCCTGCAAGTGCGCGTAGCACAAGTGCAAAGGGTGGACTGCGTACCAATCACCTCATATCAGACATCGCTAAGGTGCAGAAACTTGGTTCTAGCACCCTCCCATACTAATTCGGGTGAGACCTCAGTCTGCATTTCGTGGACTATTGCCGAAAGGGCCCTTAGTACTAGGATTTGCTTGGCTAAATCACTTCCGAACCTGGGTCAAACCCCACTAAGCCAAAAAATGGTTTCATCATTGGGACTGGGATCTACATAAGGGATGTCTAATGTCATGCCATTGGAACCAAAAAAAGAAGGAAATTGAAGAGTGGTTGGATAAAAAGATTCATGAGTTCACAGTGTAGGAAAACAAAAATCCGCAAGTATCTAAGGAACAGTGGTTGGATCGCTACTTGTACACTAAAATCCACAAGATTTTCTTTTTATCTTTTATGTTGGAGCTGTATGAGTGGATTACGAAGTTAGCAAACAGCGAAAGAAGGTGTAGGATCGACAAACCAATAGTGTGGTCTTCGGAATCAGTGCACAGACTAGAAGCCTTAGAAGATAAGATAGCACGAGCTATGGACCACTGGCTCGACCGAATAATAGGACGATTTATCACTAAGATCACGATGGACACAATCGTCAGTTACAGTGAGGCAGAGTGACATTTTTTCAAGGGACCACGAGGTAAGTATATTAAACCTTTGAACACCTGGATTGAGATGTTGTTATGTGAAAAGTGGGTTATGTGAATAAATTAAGGTTTGGGACTACGTGGAGCAGAAAGATCTACAGAAACTGAAGTAGTGAAGAATTAGAAAATAGTCCCTTAATTTCACCCTTGCGGGAATGCGAGGACAAGCTCATGAAGGTTTCTTCAAGAATCATTGTCAGTTTGATAAGGTAGCCGATTCCGCGGTTACCACCTCCACCCACACTGCCACTTGCTTAACCTCCCTCACCTCCATCTTCACCTACTCCACCCCCACCACCTCCATAGTTCAGTGTGGTGAGCACGATCAAAATACCATTATGCAGAGGAGTAGGGAATGAGGATCTGAACCAATTCTGGTTCATTTTAAGAGCAGTATGGGAAGCACAATTTGTCACGGATGATAATATTAAGAAGGCTACATTGGTAAGCACACTCCAAGATCGTGCATTAACATGGTACATTAAGCACTCTAATGACCATCCAAATGCAGGGATAACAGAGATCTAGAATGCACTGAATAGGGAATTTAGGAGGCCAAAGTGAGAAACACAATCAATCATTGGGTTTAAATAGATTGCGATGCACCTGGGTGAGACTGCCCGGGATCTGGACCAACAGCTGAAGAGTACGATCTACGAAGCCAATATGACGTTGAGGGATGCACAACATCGTGCATGGTTTATAGCATCTCTGGCACCACACTTGAGGACAACGCTATCACAACAGAAACTTTCCACCCAGGCCAAAGCATCGGAAATGGAAATGAGGTTACATGAGACCCTGATACAAAACCCTGGGTTAGGAGTTCAGAAAATCCATGCACAACTATAGAATCTGTGTTTGGAAATACAAAGCTTGAAGTAGGATATGGCACTGCGGACTGAAGCACATGAGGAGGTATGGTGCATAAAGTGCAAAGGCCAAGGCCATGACAAGGATCACTACCCAGTATTTGTGAACTACTTGGCAAGAGGAGGGCCAAGGCCGCTGAGACCGGAGGCACAAGTAGGGTCGAGTGTGGCAGCCGCTTTATGGTGCACTATCTATCAGATAGGAGGGAAACACATGGTGGACAATTGTCATTTTCTACAGAAATATACATAGACACCCCAGCAATTGTTTTGTAATTTCTGCAGGTCAATAGGCCATGATGAGCACACTTACTGCAATTACGAGCTAATGATGGATCAGACCCCAACCTATAGGATGCAGACCGAAACATGAGCCCTCGACCCAGATGTGAGGAAGGTGTGTGCTAGATTTCAAGGTCGAGGTTAGGGATGAGGTGGAATGGGACCAGGAAGGGGCCACAGATAGTTAATTTGTTACAATTGCAGAGGACCAGGGCACTATGCCCGCGATTGTACCAACCTGATGAGAACATCTTGTTCGTATTGTGCTCAGTTTGATCATGAAACAATAGAATGTCCTACCTTGATCACAAAGATGCACGAAAAAGGGGTATTCCAGCCTCCCTCAACTCAGAACATACAAATGATGAGGTCTGAGTTGCGCGAAGAAGACCCAAATATAAACATGATGCTCAGAAGTGGTACGGCCATGGGAGAAGATACAGGGAAACATCTAGAGGAAAGTACATGGGTTCGCAAGGTTCCTATGAACGAACCTAAGTTTGACTTAAAACGTGCAAAGGAGACATTCATGGAAGCTAAGAAGAGCTTCATGGAGGCCTCCAATTCAAGTAGTAAGGATCAACCAAAGCCAAGAATGGATCCTTCAATGCTCACTACCTTTCTGGAGACATGCATGAAATTGTTGCGTGACAACAAGGTAATTAAGGTACTACGGGAGCTAATCACCAGGTGCGCGGGGTCAGGAGAATTGTGCGTAGTCTAAAAATAGGGAAGCATGCATTGCGCAACATAAGGGAAATGATGTTGACTGCATAGATTGGGAAATATGAAATGGATTAGGTGATCTTAAATATGGGTTCAGATATTACCGAAGCAAACATGGGAATGCATGGGCAAGCCCACGTTACAATGGTCCCCTATTCAATTATGAATGGCAAACCAATAGAATATTTTTCCCATGGGAAGGTTGCAAGGGGTAACAGTTGATATTGAAGGCGCGAGCACGCAAGCGGATTTTGAAGTAATAGAGATTGTCCATGACAGCAATCCCTATCCCACATTGTTAGGAATATACTAGGCCACCAATATGAATAGAGTCATCAATCTGAAGAAGAACAAAATGATCTTCGAGAAAAAGTCACTACGCGTAGTAGTCCCACCGGACCCAACTAAAGGAGTGCGCTACACTGAACCAATGTGTGGCGATGAAAGTGATGATGATCTTGATTGTATTTACAAGATAACGGTGCGACACTAGGATTGGGTGAATCTGACTATAGATGGGAGGATCTCATGGGAGCACGAAAGCTCCTGCATTTTGAATTCAGACGAAGAAGTAGAGAGCTGGTAGAATCAGTTGCACAAAGTGACAACATTGAATTGCAACATGATGGTTAGATGACTACATTGCATGACAACATAAGCAAGAGAGCTATCGACATATGATAGATTGACAGTGGTGGATGAATTCCTAAGCAAATTTGAAAGCATAGTACTGGAACAACAGTGGTTCGATGTGTTGAAATGGGCACTGTGCGCAACACCTGCATGATAGTGGGGTACACATCAAGGAAATTTTGAGAACTGGCATGGATGTAGAAGGATGATGTGCCTACGATTTGGGAGCCCCTAGCTTCGAATGAGAGTCGGGCAGTAAGGATGGAGCAGCTTCCATGCTCACCTGTGTCTATGGGCACAGACATGTGCTCTGTAGCCCACAAAAGAACACCCCAAATTCAGGATCAAAAATTGGAATAGGACACAGCAGTAGGAGAGGCGATGCGTGCCATAAACGTTCCATGTAGAATCATTCAAGAAGGTATGCAGAATATTGAATAGGGTTCACTAGGTGAGATGAACTGATTCGGACCTACATGTACCAACAGTCTAATGGGCCTATAGAGCCATGTGCAAAAAATTGACCACAAAGATGATTCTGAAGCTAAAGAGATGAGTCGAGACCAAAATTTTGGAGGAAAGGAATCCTCATGCAATAGCTCTCACAACTGGGATAGTACACGAGGACCAAGACAAAGGAATTATGCAACTGTGCGATGACGAACATATGTGGATCCAGGAATCCATTCGGCAAAGGAACCTTAAGCTTCACAAAATCGAGGAAGATCAGGTACGACTAAGGAAGAAAATCATGTTAATGGATGCGGAGATCAAAAAACTGGAAATCAAAATCGTGCAAGCATGTCACATCGATGGACTTAGAGTGACCAAACAAAATATTGATAGCCATATTACTGCATTAGAAGATTGTCGTCGAGGATTCATGATTCTACTACCATGGCTATGACCGCACCTTATCAAACAAGGTAACCAAAGGAGCACACCACATAAGGAAGACCATGCGGCACTAACGATCATGAGGATAATTGAGGAGTGCCCATGGGCTAGGCTGGAAGGTGAATTGAAGTCTCACAGAGGTGCTACGACTAAATGACTAGCTGTAGGGAGCACAGTGTCAGCGCTCCAAGCAGTTGAAAGAGAGTGCAGGACTATTAAAGAGTCTATGGGGAGCTACGCAATATGGAAGTTGTGCACAATAGTAATATGTCGTAGGGGTCGCGCCTGTGCAAACAAGGCTACACTGCGCGCGAGTAGGTTGGGAGGTGACCATTGGTGTCACTCTTCATGACAAGTTGTCCAATTTAAGACAAAGAGGAGCGAGCAGAAGGCAATTAAGACACGAATTAAGAGCTAGATTTGGGACGATCTACCACCAAAAAGGCATTACAGAATGGTCGAATTCAAAGCTATTTTAGAATTGAGAAATTATAGTGCATTAAGCATCGCGTACTCTTACCACCTTCAAGTGTTGACATGATGACTACTACCAGACTAGAAGTGTGATTCGCCGAAGATATCGCTAGTGAGCCCACGGAGCCCCATATGGTCCATGAGGAGACCAGAGATCCAGCGCTTGCGCCAAAAGTTCCAAAATCACCACAAACATCACAGCCAAAGAAAGAAAATCAGATGATGGGACTAGTCCGCATATCCCCAAGAAACCCACAGTTTGGCAAATTGTCAATGAAAGAAAAAGGAAGAACCATCACCATCGAATCCAATGAAGAGGAGGAAGAATTACAAGCACTAATTGACCAAATAGAGGTAAAGGACGATGAGGAAGAGGATGTTCCACCAATGCCTTCCACAAAAAAGTTACCCGCATACGTCCCTCCATGGAAGGGAAAAGTTAAGGCAGCTAAATACCTAAATGCTACAAAGAGTGCACTCCAGACCCTGCTCCTCCCTGATGGCATTACTTTTGAAGGTCTGCCCCTCAGATCGGTGCCTACCATGAAATTTGAAGATTGGGACCTCGCAGACCGCGATAATTTCTTGCACTTGACGAAGGAAGGCTTGATGAGACAGAAGCTGGAAGGGTTAGTGATCACGTTGGAACCACGAAAATGGCTACACGGTGTGGAGATGGCTGGGTTACTTCATCTACGATGGATACTCACTTTCATCGTGCACCCATCACCATTTTCATCATCAGGCAGCCGTTGTGCCTAGTTCATGATGGGTATCTATGGCTAGAGGAGCCGAATCCCATCATGGCTGAACTGATTCACAGGATTTCTCAGCTTCCCTATAAGGGAAGGAACCCCATGGAAATAGCTGGTAGAAGTAGTGATTTGGCTCTTGCATAAGCCATGAAAGCTAGGTACAAGCTGGAGAAGAAGAAGCGTGGCTATGCAATTGCAAGTATCAAAGATAAAGGCATCCATGTAGCCACCCAACTCCTTGTCAAAAACTTAATGTGGAAGTGTTGTGCCAATGATGTACCAGTGCTTATGGTTGCACTGGTCGAGTAGTGTGTGGAGGGGGTCCAGTTCAACTAGGCTGAGTTCCTCTATGAGGAATTTTTGATAAACTGTAAAGGGGCCCAAGAGCAGGGTAAGACCTTCCACTACGCGTGGTTGCTCTTATCCATTGTGCTGGTAGCAGGTGAACTACCGGCAGATAACCAGTTCCTGCCAATTGACCAGGACCTTACTGAGGCTGTGAAGTAAGCTTCACTTTGGGCCATGAAGGATGCAAAGTGGATTCACATGGTCAAGGCATTTTGGGTGTTGATGGAGGCAAGCGTCCTGATATGGATAAACAGAAGGCCACGATTGTCTCCCATAGTGTACGCCACTCTGAAGAGATTTGCAGAGTTTAAAGTAGACATGCACAACATTCATGTCTAGGTGTGAAAGAATCTAGTGAAGGAATGGACAAAGCTTCCATTTATTACTACGGATGATGCCATCTTCACAATGGAAACATGGCCTCTGGAGTGGCGCTCCTCAGACTTGGCAAGAATGGAGAAGACTGCATCCTAGAAAAGTAAGAATCACACCAAGCTATGCATCGCATAGCTGGCTAAAAAGAGGTGCCAGGAACAAGAAGTAGCTGCATAGCAGAAGACGATCGATGTGGCAGCAACAGCGTAGACAACAGAACAAACTACAGTGCCAACATAAGAGCCCGAGGAGTGCGAGGAGATGCCCATGGGGTAGCAAACCAAGGAAGTAGACAGGACAAAAGAGCACACAGACCCTAGTTCAACATCAACCCAACTCAAGCGGCCATGCATCCCTGAGAAAATAGCTCACAGGAAGAAGGTGAAGGTGACAAAGATGTTCGTTGACCTGATCACGCTCACAGAAGGTGATATGTTTGACATCGGTGAAACAATTTGTGAAGTCACAGAGGATGCGCTCCAAGAAATGAGGATGGAGCAGAACACTGTGTTGGGGCACTTACCGTGCAGCTACAAGGCTTACAAGTACAGCCCCCCCAAACAGGTAAAATGGCTTCGTACGTCATAGTAGGAACCAGAGAGGTTGAACAAATGTTGCACGCCTATAAGGACAACCCTTTTTTGTTACCCGAAGGTGCCCTAGCAACAACAAGCGAGGTTGACTGGGCTGCGATGAGTAGCATGAAAGGCATCAGCTTAAACACGGTAGCCTTGTTGCATGAAACCCAGTACCAGTTATAGGATGGGGTCATCATAGAACTCTGCGCCAGGGAAGGCCACACAATCGAGTCCTTGAACAAGCAGAAAATCAACATGAATCAGCTCAGCCTCTAGCATGATGAGTTGGTTGTGCAGGCTCATGGACTGGAGCATGCAGTAGAGGATGCATGTAGGAGTGTCTCAAAGTTTTTCGTGCCAACAGAGCTACCAACAGCAGAGGAGGTCCACCAATTGGCGGCCGGAGTCTGCGAGGCCAACGAGGAAATGGCAAAGATTTAATTGGAACTGAACCTGCACATTGTCAAGTTGTGGTTGAAGGTGCAACCCTCCACACCCCCAAAGGTTAGAGAGTAGCACACCTGCACTATCCAAATGATGTTGGAGAAAATTGGCCAAGCAGTATAGGACTACACCGAGATGTTGGATCAAGCACTAACCATGCTTACATACCTATAGGAAGATCCAAACCTACAAGGCCTAGAGACAGAGGCATGTGAGTTGCAGCAGGAGTATGACAGTGTCCAGGGGATCATGCAGACAAAGGCCCTTACTCAACGACTTGCCAAACTACAATAGGCAAGGGCACTAAAAGACTACTTAGACACCACATGACAAAAAGAAGCCTTGCTTAAAGCACGCATCCAGCCATGAATCAATGAAGCTTTCACAATTAATACTACCATTGAAGGAAATATGACACAAATGCAGGGAATTTATGTGGTTAGATAGGAATGTGACCCTACTCATGAAGTTTTAGAGATACGTGTGCAACAAGTAGAACAGACAGCGAAACAGTGTGCGGCACACACCCAAGCTGCGTGAGACCTGCTAGATGGACTCCGCGCAAAGATCGTCGCACCAACAAAGTGACTCGGGACAAGTCACGATGATTGTGTTGGGGTCCTATTAGGCATGGGATCCCTCGCAGTAGGTGATGGGGCTTAAAGCCCGAGTTTTGGTTAATTATATTATAAGACTCCGTGAAGTGCGAGCATGGAGTGTGAAAGTCTAGGATGAGTCATAGGGTTGTCCACCCTAAGAATTGTAAAATAATGTAAAGTTGTGTCGGCCTACCCATGGTCTATGGACCATGGGATTGTATAAATAGAGTGAGGCTCTAAGTGTAAAAGGAAGAAAAATAATAGATAAGAGAGATGTGAAGGCATGGTTAGAGCCTAGAGTGGAATCTAAAGTGTACTGGGTTGTAGTAGTAGAAAGAGGCTCTACAACTAAGTGAATAGAGGCCTAGTAGAGTCCGTAGCTGAGTGCGTAGACCCCTGCAACTGATTCCACAGGGTGGAGTCAGGTTTTTACTTGGAATTGAAAGTTAATAAAGAGAAGTGTATTCTGTGCATCTGTTTCAGAATCTTTATGTTGATGGTATTCATTAATTTTACTCTGTTTATTTATTGCGTGCACTTGATGAATACTCATGTGAATGCTTATATGTGAATTTAACCTAAGTAATCAGCTAACAAAGACTAATTGAGGAAGACTTGGGTAAATAACACAGGTCGTGTTGTAGCTGTAGCCACGGGAAGATGGTCACACAGGGCGTGGGGTGCCCGCAAGTGCGCGTAGTGCAGCAAGTGCGAAGGGTGGATTGCGTACCAATCACCTCATATCAAACATCCCTAGGGTGTAAAAACCTGGTTGTAGCACCCTCCCATACTACTTTGGGTGAGACCTTAGCCCATGTTTCATGGACTATTGCCAAAACAGCTAGTAGTACCGGGATTTTCTTGGCTAAATCACTTTTGGACCTAGGTCAAGCCCCACTAAGCCAACAAAAATATTAAGGAGAAGAAATTTCAAGGGGGCAATTGGGCATTGTTATATGATTCTAGGTATAAAGACTTCAAGGGAAAGCTAAGGACAAGATGGCTCAGACCTATGTGGTGGAGAGATTCCATGATAATGGTCTAGTGCAAATTAGAACTATAAATGAGGAAGCCATTCCATTGCTTGTTAATGGACACCGATTGAAAATGTACAAGAGACCTTTATCAAAGCAAGAGTTCATTGAAAATATCAATAAAACAGTGATGATGGTAGAGAAAGTTCCAGCTCCTCCCTCATCAGGTCACTGAAAGGGAAAAAAGAATAAGGACTTAGGTGAAAGCCTCCATGAGGCGCCTGAGTCCCATCTTTTGGTTGAAAACCTCGTGAACCAACCCAATGATGAAAAAAAAAAGAGTAAGAAGATCCTTGGATGAAAACCTTCCTTGAGGTGGCCAGGGAAAACATCTAGGGTGAAAACCTCTATGAGGTAGCCTAGGTGTTTTTAAAAGAGAGAGAGAGAGAGAGAGAGAGAGAGAGAGAGAGAAAGAGATAATTTTTATTTGCAAGTGGGTGAGAAAGATAGTCAAGGAGAAAAAAGAGGATCCATATGGAACCCTGCCTCACACATATCCATCTCCTTCACTCCTTACCATGCATCCCTCCCTCATTTCTATCATTTCTCCACTCCATTGCTTAAATTTATGCGAAGACTGTGTTTTCTATAAGATCCCCTGTATTCCTACAAGATCCCCTGAAAATAATGGCATGGAAAACCTATAGGAAGCAATCTAAGGTCACATGGTAGGTTTGTTACGTTCCTAAAATTCATCCTAGACATGATCTAAGACCTCACCTCATCCATTATCATCATCCCTGCACTCACCATTCAAAACAAAAAGAGATTAGTTTCTATTAGTTATGAAAAAAGAAAAAAAGAGAAATAGAGGAGTGTAAGAGCATTACTTGAATGTCCCTTGCTCCACACACACTCCTACTCTCTCTGTCCATTCATTGCACCATCCTTAGAGCCCTAGCCAGTGACATGATTAAGGAATTCTGAGGGAGAAGCAGCTACAGGACATCCTGTAGGAAATCCTGTAGCAACCTATCCCACAAAATGTCAATCATCAGCTATAGGTCTTCACTAGGATGATCCAGGAGTTGCACCACAGTAGCAGCATCAGATCTTTAGTCATAGATACCTATAAAAGTGAAGAAACAATCAACAGACAACAAGAGGAGGAAGAAGAATGAATATGTAGTATATAAATAATGCAACACCTCTAATCTTCGACAACTACAACGTGGCATCAAAACCAGAGGTAATTATCCCACTCACTCACTCATATGCATCATTTAACCAAAAGTTGTAAAGGTTACGAGATAGTTGTTTTATAAGTGAAAAGGTGGCCAGTTAACTTGGCCACCTTCATTCAGTCAGTGCATGCAAAACCGGGTGTCCTCTCACATGTGGCTGTGGTGAACTCAAAGGCAGAGGTGGAGTAGGACAAGAAGTGGTTAACTACAGATCTACTAGGTGAGAGTTGATTACGAGGAGTGGGAAATGATGAGGTGGTAGTGGGGACCAACAGTCCAAAAATGGCAACATACCTCTGGTGCCAGCACATCAGCTCACCCTAAAACACCATAAAAGGAAATAAAACATCATTTGCATGCATTCATGCATGCCACCTCCACAAAACTCCCTGACTCAAGTCGCTCTCATAACCCTGGCCACCCATCGGAAGCAAGGATTCATCGTTTTGCAAGAGAATTTCTATAGAAGCATGCACAGGAATTCCTACAGGAAGAGTCTACAGGATAAATTCTATAGGATTAGTCTACAAGATAGGTAGAGAATATTTCAAGGGGGGATAGCATGGGAATTGTCCATTGCCACCATTCTAAAGAGGTAGGCTATAAAAATCCATTCCCATTTACAAGAAAATGAACTAGAAATTCTGTAAAATCTAGTGAATTCAACAACTGTGGGAGATGAATTACATACGTAGTAAACTCTCTTTTCCTCTTGAATTTAAATTTTTTGTGTCAACCCTCTCATTTCTTCTCAAGCCTCACAAGCAATATGATAGGAGGGTTTAATAGGAGAGAACCCACAAACACTATGAGGATACAACAACACCCCCAAGTGCTTGAATCTTTACAAAACACAATTGGATGGGGTTTTTCGAAAAATTCATAGGGTGTGATGATGAGGTGGCTCAAGAATTTGCTCATTCCCTCACTCCACACAACATAATCCATGCCACTATTTTAGTTAGAGGCCTCACTTTAGATCTCACCCTAGAGCTCATTAGTAGGGTCACCACACTTCCCCTAGGAATTCCATGGAGAAAAGAAGACAAAGGAGACAATCACATGGCAAAAAGGAAATTCTTTTTAGAAGGAGAAGAACCCATAGAGGAAAAAAATGGAGTGAGGGATAGTCTACCATACCCATGGAGTGAGGTAGGCTACCAACTCATCAAATATATCTCATGTGAGGGTATATATAGTGTTGTTTATGGCTACCCTTTTAGGATCCTTTAAGAATTAATATTTGGGGTAGAAACACAAGTTCACCAAAGACTCAACATACCCTATTTCTTCATGCAATCACTCATAGACTCCAACAACAAAGTAAAGGAAGGGAATTCCCAACAATTGGCTCACCATGGGTTGGTCAAGATCCTCATTGAGTATGCCCTCCAAAACCTCAGAATCCCTATAATATGGTCAGTCTTTAGAGACTTGACAATAGAGGATGACATCAAAACCCTCACTTATGATGTTAGTTCTTATGTCAGTGAGGAAGAGGCAAAACAAGAAGAAGAAGATACAAAGCTAGATAGGGATGAGATGGATGAAGAAGAAACTGATACAGAGGAACATGATGAAGCAAAAAAAGAAGATGGAGAAGAGAAGGAGGATGATGATGGAACAAAGGAGGAAACTAAGGAAGAAAATGATGGAGATGAGGAAGAACAGTAAGAGGAAGAAGATAAGAAAAACATATAGGAATAAGGCATTGAAATAGAAAGGGAAGAACACAAAGAGGAGTCACCTAGGGTCTCTCCAGAGGCTACTGAGAGGGAGGCAATAGCTGCCCTCACTTATCTCAGCACCCTAGTCAAAAAAAAAGGGAAAGGAAGGAGGCAAGCCCTACTATATTTCAAAATAAGAAAGAGCATAAGGATCAAACAAGGGAAGCCACAAATATCAACAAAAATTCCTATTGAGATTGAATTTTCCCCTACACCAAGAGACAAAATATATTGAAAGAAATACATCTAAACCTAAAAATACCAATGTTGCCACATTTTTTGGGTGTTAGATACCCATTACACAGTGCATAGGAATCTTGCTTCATGGTCTTACTGTAATTTCTCTTGTTGTGATTTGGCTCCAAAATCCATCCCTAGCTCCTCATGATTAACAAACCCAACAACTCCCATAAATGGGTCAATAAGTTATAGGTGTGTCATGCTCTACTACCCCTGCATCGAGCATAAATCTATATAGACCTGTGTTTGAGATGCACTTCCCAGTTTGTGAAGCTAGAAGTTGCATATCTCCTATTTCTATATTTTAGAACTCAGTCAATTGTGTGCATTTAACGAATCCTCAATCTTAGGAACCCCTAGGTTAATATCATACTTGAATCTAGATAGGTGTGTATGAACGTCATATTCATGCATTTAATGCATTGTCTATATTTAACATCCCATCATTTGGACATACAAACACTACAATGCCCACCCATGTCCAGGATATTACCATGGACCTCAGCTCTTTCTTAGTGCAATTAATGTGGATGTGATCCAATTTCCATCTCTCAAAAATTACACAGTAAGCATTACATCAAATAAGATTTACCACTATCCCTCAAAGGAAAGACTACTAGCGACGTTGTGGCATAAAAATATATATGTAAAAAGGTTGGACCTTCAACAAAAAAGATCAAACTCAATTTCACAACTTCAGCAAAAGAAGATGTGGCAAGCTCAATTTCATAACTTCTGGAGGTTGAATTGCACTAGATGATTTAGACATCTCACACATTAATCCCAGAGATGGGAAAAAAATACTACACAATGTTCCTTAATTCTATTTCATTTAACTGAATTTACAGTGTCCAACTGACCTCCAACTAGAAGAAAGATTCAGCAAAGCCTGCCATAGGTCACAACTTTAGTATTAGTGTTTTGGAACTTTGATGTATGTGGTGCTAAGTCTCATGATCAGGGTGGTGCTGATATGCAAGGTTGGGTTTTTGGCCTTAGGATATTAGGAATTTCCAGAAGTCACAACAACTTGGCTTCTAGAACCTCCAACAAACACATCCTAAGGTTGCGTGCCATTTTTAGTATTTCAGGTACTCCCCTATGTTGAGCACACTGAATTCCTCTATAATGTTCCCAAAAAAAATTTGGGTGTCTCTACACATCACTCAGATGGATCACTGCATTCCTATACCCCTTATACCCCTATGTCCTGGAAACCTGGAAAAACATTGGAGTAAGAATTCCTCCATCAAACAACCATAGGAGACCACCATGACGCATGTCCCTCACTCATAAAGTGGAATTTTTTTGAATTGAAGTCAATTCCTTGTTTTCTTTACCTCCTTTTTTTCTTCTTATGATGAATGCTAGGCATGTTTGGTTATATCCCTCTCATAAGAATTTTTGTGGTGATTTTTACTCCAATTAACCTGTCACATTATAGTAATTGTTGCAAAGAATCAAGTCCTTAGAAAACATGGCAATTCAACTTGTAATACCAATTTATTTTCATGTCCCTTACATGCACAAAGTAACACAAGATAGACACGAGCATATGCATGAACAAGAGAGAAGGGGCACTAATATACACTTCAAAACATGACAAGAGGATTATACGAGATGCCATGCAGTAAAATAAAACAATCTTTTTAAAAACACTACATATGCCTCGTTCATTTACCAAATCCACTCAATTTTATACAATACATTCTAAGTTGCAAAAAAATGGAGGGGCAAAAGCACTGGGATGGGTAGGTTTAGTAGGGAGCAAAAAAGAAGAATTGGAAAGGGAAAAGTTACTAGGAGCGGTAGTCTTAGGGAGCAGCATAGAAGAATTGGGAAGGGAAAAGGCACTAGGAGGGGAAGTTTTAAAGAACAATGAACCAACAAAAACACTAGCATCACAAACACCACCACCACCATTATCATTGTTAAGATGAGCCCGTTTAGTCTCAGTCCTAATGCTTTTGCAGATCTTTTCCTCTCTTCCATGTCTTTCTATAATTCAACCACGTGTTTTTCAAGATCTTTAGTAGGTATTTGTGATTCAAGTTGGTGCACTTCAATGCACTTTATTACATTGTTCAATGGATGAATTTATTTTGAGATTGTTGAATTCTGCAATAAGACATGGAAGTGTTCAAATAATATGTCTAATGACAAGTTAATATTTGGATAGTTTATACTGACAAGGGAGCATGAACCACACCAATAAGAATAAACATACCAGTGACCGAACATGATCTCTTCCTTTTTTTTCTATTTCCTCTGATGTTTTCCTTTCATTCTCGAGATATGCCTTCAACAAAGGCACAAGTGAAAATTTTTCTACAAGTCCAAATGCAAAGTAAAACCATAAAGCATCCATTTTCCTTTGAATTTGTGATGTATTTCCCATATTAAGATGGAAACCTACCATTACAATTTCTGGATTGGAATTAAATAGTTATTTGAAAATATGAAATCATAGATATATCAACACAGGTATCAATAACTCTTTATCAAAATTTGCTCATGTGTTTAATTTCACAGCTACTTTCATTCATCTACAATAACATTAAAGAACTTTCTCTTTAATGGAAAAACATGAGCTACACTAGAAGAAGGAAAACTATGTAATTATTAGAAAAAATATATATATATATATAGTTATATAATATATATATATATATATATTATATATATATATATCATTGAAGAAAAAGTGCATAAACCTTAAATTTGGTAGGTCTGGGGCTCTCTAAGAAGCCTTTTTCTTACGCTAAATACATCTTAACACATAAATCATTGTTTCGAATAACATCACATCCAAGATTAATATTTGTAGCAATGCAAGTTGTCTTTCCAAAGAAATCCAGTGTAAATTTTGGGTTAATCCCAGCATTTGATGTATTGTTGAGGATACCAGGACCTAGCTTTTTCACCTACTCTGAATTAATACTACAATTATGTATTATTAAATCCAATCCTTCTCGAGTTACACTACCCATTCTAAATGACAATATCTTCAATCCATGGAGAAGATGAATTTCTGGACAATCATAGAGGTTGTGCAAATAGATCCATAGGACCAAGAGACACAAGGATTGGAGAGTTTGACTTTAAAATAAATAGGAAGACAAAAAAAACCATTTCTGTTAAGCAACTCCTTCCAATGATGTATCCCAACAAACCTTAACAGACCATCTTGATCACCCTCAAGAACACTTGATACTTCACTAATAGATGTGCCTTCTGGATTCAATTTTCCAATCAAAGTTGGACCATCATGATAAGAGAGGAAAAGTAATCTGCATGCTATTGTGAAACATGGA
>APFE030517630.1:204333-224562 GCA_000404065.3 Pinus taeda | reverse complement strand
CAGAAGTCACAACAACTTGGCTTCTAGAACCTCCAACAAACACATCCTAAGGTTGCGTGCCATTTTTAGTATTTCAGGTACTCCCCTATGTTGAGCACACTGAATTCCTCTATAATGTTCCCAAAAAAAATTTGGGTGTCTCTACACATCACTCAGATGGATCACTGCATTCCTATACCCCTTATACCCCTATGTCCTGGAAACCTGGAAAAACATTGGAGTAAGAATTCCTCCATCAAACAACCATAGGAGACCACCATGACGCATGTCCCTCACTCATAAAGTGGAATTTTTTTGAATTGAAGTCAATTCCTTGTTTTCTTTACCTCCTTTTTTTCTTCTTATGATGAATGCTAGGCATGTTTGGTTATATCCCTCTCATAAGAATTTTTGTGGTGATTTTTACTCCAATTAACCTGTCACATTATAGTAATTGTTGCAAAGAATCAAGTCCTTAGAAAACATGGCAATTCAACTTGTAATACCAATTTATTTTCATGTCCCTTACATGCACAAAGTAACACAAGATAGACACGAGCATATGCATGAACAAGAGAGAAGGGGCACTAATATACACTTCAAAACATGACAAGAGGATTATACGAGATGCCATGCAGTAAAATAAAACAATCTTTTTAAAAACACTACATATGCCTCGTTCATTTACCAAATCCACTCAATTTTATACAATACATTCTAAGTTGCAAAAAAATGGAGGGGCAAAAGCACTGGGATGGGTAGGTTTAGTAGGGAGCAAAAAAGAAGAATTGGAAAGGGAAAAGTTACTAGGAGCGGTAGTCTTAGGGAGCAGCATAGAAGAATTGGGAAGGGAAAAGGCACTAGGAGGGGAAGTTTTAAAGAACAATGAACCAACAAAAACACTAGCATCACAAACACCACCACCACCATTATCATTGTTAAGATGAGCCCGTTTAGTCTCAGTCCTAATGCTTTTGCAGATCTTTTCCTCTCTTCCATGTCTTTCTATAATTCAACCACGTGTTTTTCAAGATCTTTAGTAGGTATTTGTGATTCAAGTTGGTGCACTTCAATGCACTTTATTACATTGTTCAATGGATGAATTTATTTTGAGATTGTTGAATTCTGCAATAAGACATGGAAGTGTTCAAATAATATGTCTAATGACAAGTTAATATTTGGATAGTTTATACTGACAAGGGAGCATGAACCACACCAATAAGAATAAACATACCAGTGACCGAACATGATCTCTTCCTTTTTTTTCTATTTCCTCTGATGTTTTCCTTTCATTCTCGAGATATGCCTTCAACAAAGGCACAAGTGAAAATTTTTCTACAAGTCCAAATGCAAAGTAAAACCATAAAGCATCCATTTTCCTTTGAATTTGTGATGTATTTCCCATATTAAGATGGAAACCTACCATTACAATTTCTGGATTGGAATTAAATAGTTATTTGAAAATATGAAATCATAGATATATCAACACAGGTATCAATAACTCTTTATCAAAATTTGCTCATGTGTTTAATTTCACAGCTACTTTCATTCATCTACAATAACATTAAAGAACTTTCTCTTTAATGGAAAAACATGAGCTACACTAGAAGAAGGAAAACTATGTAATATGAAATATATATATATATAGTTATATATATAATAATCTTATATATATATATTTATATATATATATATATATATCATTGAAGAAAAAGTGCATAAACCTTAAATTTGGTAGGTCTGGGGCTCTCTAAGAAGCCTTTTTCTTACGCTAAATACATCTTAACACATAAATCATTGTTTCGAATAACATCACATCCAAGATTAATATTTGTAGCAATGCAAGTTGTCTTTCCAAAGAAATCCAGTGTAAATTTTGGGTTAATCCCAGCATTTGATGTATTGTTGAGGATACCAGGACCTAGCTTTTTCACCTACTCTGAATTAATACTACAATTATGTATTATTAAATCCAATCCTTCTCGAGTTACACTACCCATTCTAAATGACAATATCTTCAATCCATGGAGAAGATGAATTTCTGGACAATCATAGAGGTTGTGCAAATAGATCCATAGGACCAAGAGACACAAGGATTGGAGAGTTTGACTTTAAAATAAATAGGAAGACAAAAAAAACCATTTCTGTTAAGCAACTCCTTCCAATGATGTATCCCAACAAACCTTAACAGACCATCTTGATCACCCTCAAGAACACTTGATACTTCACTAATAGATGTGCCTTCTGGATTCAATTTTCCAATCAAAGTTGGACCATCATGATAAGAGAGGAAAAGTAATCTGCATGCTATTGTGAAACATGGAGATATATATTTTAATTGCACATCTTTACCCTACCCTTGGATAGTCAATATCAAAAATTGAGCTCCAATGTATATTTATTTTAGACTGAAGTCAGTAGTTACTAGTGATAATAACAAGAAGCATGTACTGTCTTTCTTTTATTGATGATTATTTTTGTAAGACTTGGGTATACTTATTAAAGATCAAGGATGAGGTGTTTAGTAAGTTTCAGGAGTTCAGAGCTCTAATTGAAAACCACACAAGTATGAATATCAAAGTCTTGAGATTGGACAATATAAGAGAGTATACCTCCAAGGAGTTCAAGGGTTCTTGCAAGAAGGAAGGAATAAAGAGAGAGTTGTAGCTCTGTACAACGCGGGGAAAGATAGGGTAGTCAAGAGAAATTCCATCATAGGGGCTACTAAGGCCATGACACATAAAAAATACTTGTCAATATTTCTTTAGACAAATGCATGAAACACAACCCGAGAAAATATAAGATACAATTATTATATTAATTTCCAAAGAGACATACAGGGTGTGAAATCCTACTTTTTCATAAATATATATTTATATATTATAACTTGATTCTTATATTGTAGAAAAATAAAATCAAATCTGAATTAAATCATGTCAATTGTTTAGCTTTCATACTCATATTTATGATTCAATACTCATATTTACCATTCGAGAAGGACACAAAACCACCAAGTTCACAAAATATTTGATGACTTCAATTTATCTAATAACATCATCAGATATTCAAGGTATAACACCAAATAATATAAGCCAAGAGTAGAGAACCATGATGAGAAATAAAATCAATTCTTCTAACTAAATGAGAGATTATAACTTACTAATGGTGGAAAATTGTGTAGTGTGAAATTTTTTTATTTCAGATCATATAATACATGAGTGACAATGTCCAAATACACAAAGAAACATCACATATGAACTTTAACCTTTCAAATAAGAGACACAATTCACTAGCAGATAGACTATACTAAAGGAAACTAAGAGTACAAAACTACTAAAACACTATATTGATATATACCTGATGATCACAACTAAGATAACACTAAGTTTAAACCAATGCACTTGGGATGGAATCGTTCAAATTTTGAACAGGTTATCAAGTAATTATTATGTAAATTCTGTGATGGCTATTCTCAAAGATGAGATGAATGGTGAAAATGGTTCAAAACATTCTTTAGGGTATAAAATAGATTCCTTTCACTTAGGTGTTAGGTTAGAGGAAAACTATTTTTCCAAAGTCACCAAGGATATACACTTAACATCATCCTTTTTTTCTTGAAACATGAAATGCACAAATGCTTCACCACTCTCATGGGAGCATTGAAAACCCCACCCTCATGGAAAAGGAGAAGCTCATTTGAAAAAAAAACTAAAGATCCATAAGCTTCAACATAATACCTTATTGTTGAATATGAAGCATTTCCTTGGCTTGAAACTACTCCTCCAAAAGATTCTCACTCGTTTATTTACTAAGAAGCTCACATTTCTTCTTCTCCATAACCATGCACTAAATATGTTCCTCATCCAGTAGGGGCACATGGGCAACAAACGTTCGCTCTCTTTGTTGTTGGTTTCCCTTCTCCTGCTCTCTGATTTATTTTGCCACACCCTCCTCTTCCTTGAACAGAATCATCTTAACAGCAGTGACCTCCCCACTCTTGACCATTAACCTGGCCTCCCTCTTGATGACCTCAATCCTCTACCACTCTCTTAGCACCCTGGCCCACATCTCATCCTCTGTAAGTTTCTTGACTTTCTCCAAGATCTCATCCTCATCATCCTTGTATCCATAATAACTTGCATCGTTTCATTTGTAAATATCATAGGTAGACCTCCTCTTCTTTGCCTCAGGGGTTTTTCGAATAGCTCTTTGAGGACAACTAGGAATTTCGCAGCCCCAAAGTATCTCTAACCAAGGCTATCCTAAATCACATTCAAATACACATCAAGGGATCCCCTAATTCATATCTAACTACATGACAAGAGATCCCTCACATTATTGTCCCTTAGATGGAAGAAATAAACAACGATGACTGGAAATTATGGAGAGGAGAGGTATCGTTCAGCCTAGATAGTAGAAGTACCCAGTGCCCACCATAGATTTTGTTTTAACTTTTAGTCTTATGGTAGGTCACAGGCTTTGATCGTACTATTCAACATGCCTTTGATATATTGTACATTGCCTTGGCTCTTTTGCCCATAAAATATATAGAAAGTGGTAGCAAATAGTGGACAAAATGGGATTCATAGGGATATAGTGAAGCCCAAGTTAAACCTATCTTGCAGCTAGTGCAAAATGGTAGCACTAACAACACTGTGCACATCCAACTAGTTTCCTTCCAAGTTTGTCATCTTGGCCTACTTTGGCATAATTAGGGCCGCCAAGCTCTAGGATATGAGCTTCCCAGTGCTTCTTTTCCCTAATCAGCTTGTTGATCTCATCGTTGAGGTCTAGGAGGCATAGTTCGCCAAGGTCCAGGTTCTGAATCTCCATAACCTTCCATCTAATCTCTCGTATTATTTGTTGCCTCCATTTCTGTGCCTCTGTGAGATCATGGCATTCTAAGGCTAGGAAGGAGCACCTCTCCTTAGGTTTATTCTTCTCTTCATTCTTGAATGTCAAGAACATGTTCAACATAGAATTCACCTTCTCTTCATTACAGACCATTCTTCTGCAAAATCCAAGAGCCTACAGTCTGATTTGCTATGTTTAAAGCCCTAAGCCCTCCTTGCCCAAGACTTCACAAAATAACTAGAAGGTATGAGCAGATTTCATCAAATAGGTAAATCATATGCTTGAAAAGGAGGGAGCAGGGGTTGGAATTTGGAATTTGGATCGATATGTTTCCCGTCAAGAACCTTTTCTCTTGAAGAAATTAAAAAATTACCTTTCAATTACATTAAAATTTCATTTTAAATAAAAGTAATAAAAAAATTAAAAATTTAATACATAATATTCTATATATATTAATTCATAATTTTGACCATCACTAATGGAATGATTTCATTCAAGTTAATTTGATTGATATAGAGAATAATTAGTTTTTTGATAAAAATTATAATCTTAGATTAGAGACAGTTGCTAATAATTAAAACAATAAAACACTTCAAATATGTTTCTTTTTAAATTGAATTCTGCATTTTCTACCATAACAAAATTATAATTTGAATAAACAACCACTTAAAGAGATAAAAACCTGGAGTTTTTGGGGCAACCATGAGTTTGTCCTTTGAACCTCCACCACCTGCAATATTTGACACTATTTAAGAAACAACGAACTTGATGAACAGAGGATGAAAACACTGCTACAACCACTTCCTTGAGAATAAAAGAATAAATATAGAAAAAATCAAATATCTTTAATATATTAATAATTAGCACACTAATTTTTACATTTTAATATTTTAGGTAAATCTTACATGCAAACTATACAATTAACGCATTATATACAAACTACATTAAAAATGAAAGTAATTAACACATTCTAAATTAATCATCTCATTCCATATTAGTTATTTTTTAGAGTACAAATCAAATTTCTTCTATAATTTTGTTGAATCGAAATAAGATAAATGTGCCTGATGCCACTCCCTCAATTAAAACCCAAAATCATGATTGAATTAACTGTATCATTTGTTGTGCATATACTACTAGTAAATGATACATAAATTTATTTTTTTCACTGAGATATCAAGATTCATTAGAATGCATCTCCAAACTTTGTTAGAAAGATATAGTTTACACTAAAATTTGAAACTTTTGGAAAGTGCAATAACATATTTCCAATTAAATTCACAAGACTAAACAACTAAATGGACCATGGCCAATCCATTAAAGCAAGAGTTGAGGATTTTCTTTCTCAGAGGACTATGGCCGAGAAAATTGGGAAGATTACTTAGACTGAGTATGGGGCAGCCACCCCTGATGATGTAATTGAGAAGTTTGGAAATGGCACATCTATGGGTCCTATTCGCTCTTTGTTTGGATTTTCTTTACATTTTAGAGGAATCTCTGGGTCATTTCTTTCATATTGTCTTTCAAAGAAGCTTCATATCAATGTCCATGTTTTGAAATGTCTTCAATGCCTAGAAATAAAAGCGCTTCTTTCGGGGAGCACTTTCTATCATTAGAACTCCAAACTATAGAGTCAAGTTATCTATAAAAGAGGAAATTAAAGGATGCATGTAATTTATAATGTGTATTTTTGAGGATCAAAAATTGTTTGGGTAGAAGCACACTCCACATTTGTCAGAAATGGCCTGACTGGAATTCCACCTTAGATGAAAGCTAGATAGAAGTCGTGAAGTAGGGCTTCAAAAATAGGCTGACCATTATAAGGCCCTCCCGAAACTGCAAAAACCTATGTTGGTTTGACCATTTCCAAAATCCTCCTATATAACATACAAGGTGATCCTATTCAGGTCATTTTTTATACCAATCATGCACTAGATCAGTTCCTGGAATCCATTTATTCTGTAGATAAAAATATTGTTCGAATCAATGGCAATTCAAAAATTCAATGTTGAAGCCAAGGTTGAATGTTATTTATGGAAGACTCTGTGATAGATACAATGAATTAATGTGTACCAATGTGCAAGAGAAAATCAATAAGCGTTCAACTTGTCTGAGAGGTGTGGTAGAAAGGGACGAGAGATGAACTAGTGGTTGATAAAGGCGACAAGAAATTTAAAGGTAAGAAGAAAGTGTCAAATAAATCTTCTTCAACACAGATATCTCTAGACAACATAATTAGTTCCCAGTATTTATGGTTGTTTCCCCAAAAATAAAGGATCAAGATGCATAATCATTAGTTGTAGAAATCCAACAAAAAGGCCAAGGAGGAACTGTACAATCTATCTAAGAGATACAAATAAATATTTTTTGGGATACTTCAACATGATCATAAGCCCAACCTCAAAATTTTAAGAAAAGAAAAAGTTGTGGGAATGACAACCACTAGGGCTACTTAAAATTATGTCTTCCTTTAGGAATTGTATGTAGAAATAGTGGTGATAGAAGAGGCCATCAAGGTTTTGGAGGCCCATGTTCATCCCTACATCAACTCCTTCACTCAACATCTCATTCTCCTAGGTGATCACTTACAGTTGCAGAATATGAATTATGCACGAAATACAAATTGAACATCTCCCTCTTTGAGAGATTAATAAGTAGAGGGAACGAGCATATGACCCTAATATGCCAAAGAAGAATGAGGCCTGCAATTTCAATATTAATATCTAATATCTATCCTTCATTGTAGGGATTTATAGTAGAGAGATTCAACATGAAACCCTAAGATGCCAAAGAAGAATGAGGCCTGCAATTTCAATATTATGTGATCTTTATCCTTCATTGCAAGACCACAACAATGTGAGAAAGTATGAAAACATCAAATGAATTAGAAGTGATCTGTTTTTCTTAAATCATAAAGCCATGGAATCCTAGGTATCAGACAATAACAACAATATTAATGTAAACGAAGCGCGACTTGCAGTAACATGGACATAAGCTTTCATTTAATGTTTAATGGGCTATATAAAAACTGCAGACAAAGATAGGCTACTGTAGGTTTTCATATGGGATTGAATTGGTAGATGGAAAATAAATTGAATATAAATGGGCGTAATGACATTTTGGAAAAAAATTGAAACATCAAAAATACGGGTTACACTCTTTCAAGCATGTCATGAAAAATAGACATCCACAAATTGTAGACATAAAATACAGGAAAATGCCCTATGACAGGAAAAATGTACATCAAATTCCATTCCTGGGTGGAAGTGGTTCGCAACGGCCATCATTAATTAATGGTTCCTTTTCTCGTTACAAATTTGATTTGTTTGGCGCAAACAAAGATTATGTATTGTTGCGTAATCTATTTGTGGGTGGTGGAACATTGTTTTTGGCTTTTGTTGAATTTCAAAATAATTTAATTTTAATTAAAGTTTTATATTTAATTTTGTTAATGAGAAGGATTTTTTTTGAGTTTGGGCTTCCATTATTCATAATGATGAATGATAATTTTCCAGATTAATCACAACAATGTTTTATGGGACTGAGGTCAACGTTTTGAACCCTCAATTGTGGTTCATCATCATGAAAAGGAATTTCATTATAAGATTATATGGTTTTAATGTAATATTAGTGGGCAATTCACAATTTTGAAGCATGAGTTGAGTAACATATAGATCTCATGGATGAGATTATGTCATTGAAAGAGCTTAGTGATGTTTATCTTTTTTCGACATATTAGATACCTAGCCTTCTCAAAAAATATTAGTTGATTTTTCATTTGAGAATCAATAATCATGTATTGGAGTTCTTATGTTAGAATAATATTAAATGGGATTTCAAATTTTAAGTAAGTTTGGAGTTATTGGATTTTTAATTGAGTTAATGAAAGAAAAGAGGCATTGTTATTCCTTCTAAGGTTTAAGTCTTTAAGTGATATATTTATTCTTGTGTTTGTGCCTATATGTATAGGCGTGTGCAAAAATAGTCTATAAGACATAGGTAACTTTGATAGAATAGATACTCTCAATAGTATTCAAAATAATTTCATAAAAATCTAGTATTGTTATATTCATAATATACATTCAAACTACATAAATAACTTGATAACCAAGTTAAAAACTAGTATCTTAAGTTCAATGGATATAACCTTGAAGATTCTCATAAGCTTCATAACTCGAAACATCTATTTCTCTAATAAAGAAGTTTTTAAGGAAGTATAACCTTTCAGCCAATCTATAACAACTTCTAAATCCCCTATCACTTCTATGTTTAGATTGTTGAAGAAATTAAAGTGATTAAAATAAACCACTAATTCATATTATTGTAGTACTTGTTAGGTAGTTATATTTTCGTTCCTAGACTAAATTAGTCATTCACATCGGTCATTTTTAGTTGTATTACTTATTAGCTAGTCATATATTTTAACCCAACTAAATTAGTCATTTTTGTTAGTTGGGTCACCTAATATTGTTCATCTTTCGTAGTATTTCACTTGGAAAAGTTGTGGTGACTAACATTTTTATTCGCTTAGTCACTAATTTCTTATTTTCTACTAGTGCATGGATCCATATTTTGTTAGAAGATGTTTATTGAATTAAAAATTACTACTGAATAATAAAATAAATTAAAATCAATAATAAGGGAAAAGTCAACATCAAGGCAAAAGGTCGTTTTCACCAGGTGCCATTTCCGCAAAAGCTGTTCTTGATGGCTCGTGAGGGGCTAACATGTACATGAGGGAATGAACCCTAGTGGGAGAATATCACCTCTACTACTTTACCGAAGCTCCCATCAAGAGTCTTAAATATTTTTATTAAAGGAAGTCATCGGCAACAATTCTATAAAAAACAAATGCGGATATAATTTTTCCTCAGAAATGTCATAATCAATGGAAATGTCCTCTGGTATAGACTGTATCCACTAATTCCACCAATCATAGATGAATCCCTCCAATTTAAGTACTGAAAAATGGGCCATGTCTTCTTAATTCATTGGTTTCATTGAAAATATGTCTCTAACTTGTGAATATAGGTCATTGCACTGATTTTTCTTTTGCCATCAAAAGCTAGAATTCCTAATTTGTTGAGGTAAGTATTGTTGAATATATTTTGCTACAGATCACTCCATTGTATTTAAACTTCCTCAGAGATTGTATTACTCCTCGAAGGAGACCTCTCCTTTAAACTCTACTAGGTTAAGCTTGTGGGCTTTCTGAGAATCCTTCATTCAAATCTTTAGCACTTCAAATTATGGATGAGGTTTGACATATTCATTGGGAATATGAAGTCACAAGAAGTCACCTATAAATGCACCTATTATTTATAGATTTGCATCAAAATTATTTCTCAACAAACAAGCCAATAAAAAAACTACTCATGGATCCTTGGCCATTGCCTGATACTATGTAATTTTTTACCTAAATTTATGGCCTAGATCTCAAGTAGTGTATCTCCTAGTTTGTGCTTGGCTGTTAGAGTGAGGACTTAACTACTTAATGGAACCAAAAGTGTTCCTGCACTAGACTCATATGTTTCCATAGCAACTAGACCTCACAAAATTAGCCCTAAGTGCACAACTTGAATTTAGAAGTAATTTCACCATGTCCATTTGTTTATTGGACCACATATTCAAAACCTTATCTATTCAAGAGGTGTATTTGATCTCTTAGGCACACACCCATTCCCCAAGACCTCTTGTGGCTTGGTATTGGTCAAGACCTATTCCATATGAGTTTCTACAACCACCAATAAGAGTTCCACTACCACAACACCTCATCAAGAGTGTAACCCACTAGACACAGTATCCATGTCCTCTCCATGTTACATTTGGTTGGGACAGACATATCCCAAAAACTTTCTTAGTGCTTGGGATCTCTTGCATGAGTAAGTTTTCCACAACAAGTTACCAGGAAGGCCTAAGCTTCGGCACTTCTCATAAGGGAACCCCCAAGAGGAAGTTCCAAAACACCAATACAAATGGTAAGTTATCGAGACACCCTCCTCCCATACTACAAGTAGGCCATTTTTTAGCACCTTGATTTGAGTTAACTAATACAAATTAGTTTAGTTGGGTTAGTCCATCCATTTCCAAAGCCCCATCCTGAACTCCAACTTCTGTTATTTTCACCAGATCTATGGTCCAGATCTCATCACCATTCTATCTAATGGAAATGGAATAATGGGAAATATTCAAATACTTTTCTCTATATTTTTCTCCTATTCTCATGGTTATTGACAAAGGGAGACTAAAATATGTCAATTTGATTATTTCGAGGAAATTACCACATCATCGAGAAAAGCTACTCAGGATTTAGGTTCTTACAAGGTAAGGCTGAATGAACCCATGGTACATCGATTGGGCATTACCAAAAACATGAGAGTCTATGTGGGTAAGTGGCCATATCCTCATTGTGAGCACTATGATGAGGTAAGCCTAAATTCTATAGTGTCAGATGAATCGCATTCTTCATAGGATGATATAATTAGATGTTATTTTCTATGAACATGTTAATTCCATGATTCCTTCAATTAGAGACTTAGTTCAACCAATAGGTGATGAGTTTCAATCAACCAAATAGGATGAGGTGGTAGGTACTGACGAAGATAGAGTCAAAACATCAACACCTCAAATGATATATCCATTGGAAACTGATTGTAGCATAAGGAAGGTCATGTCTCTAGATGAGGTTCCACAACCACTAATAGGAGAGGTTCCACTAAAAAGCAATAGATATATTTAGGATTTAGGTCCCCACGTGCCCAAGTGTAAGGCTATTGCATGAGGGGACCCAGTTTTCACCTATATTATTGTGGACATGACTGGGGAGGTTCAACCACATAGGTGTTTTATTTGCACTATCAGATAGTTGTGTTAGATCAATAAGTATTAGGTCATAAGTGAGCCATGTCCCCTTGGCTTTCTTTGAGGTTGAGCGATCCAAAGATTTTCCATATGTTTGTTCGGATAGCCAAATGTGTTGTTCCCCATGAATTTAGTGAGATTCAACAAAACAAATACGATAGGCTTTTATTAACAGCATAGTTGATGAGGTGGCTAAGCTAAACTATCCACCATGAAAGGGCACCACCATGAGAGAAGTTATGGTTGAGAGCTATGAAAACACCAATTCCTTCCTTCCTACCATTATGGTCCATTATGTGAACTTCTCCTTACTTGTAAATAGTTAGCATGATAGTTACTCCAGCATATCCCTCTCATTTCATATTTTTCCATAGTGTCAAAACCTAATTTTGAGTGATTCAATGAGGAAATCCCACATTGGCGATATCAAATGGGAAAACTAGCATTTTTGGGGGTTTCCATAATAGTGGCAAGATACCTTTGGTTGAGTGGCTCGACAAAAATTTCATCGAGATGTTTAACTTCCCCATCCAACTATGATTGTCGACAACCAAAATGCGAAACCATCATTCCTTCCTTACTTCCAGCTGTAGGGTTTCAACCAATCAAGTGTTATATGGAGGGAGGTCAGAGCCTTGTCAGATCCATTAAGGGTGTCATATTTATTTATGAGGGTTTCACCCCATGTTAAGGTGTGTATTTGTGCAAGAGGAGGGTTTCAAACCCACTCAGTTTGTCTAATGTGCCATATGATGTTATTGTTTTTCATTGTCTCCACATCAAAGACAATTTATGTTGCTGATAAGTATCTCCTTTTCCTAGGCATAAGAAATCCATATCATATATGTTAGGGATGAGTGTCCTCCTCCTATGTTTGTGTGGATGTTGCTCTAATATTTTGTGATAGGAAGAGATAGAGCTTTCCCAATATCTACATTTTAATTGTCTTCCATTAAGGGACAACCATAAGATTCTATGGCATAAAAGAAGGCATAAAAGAATTTAAGCAACAACAAGGGGTGCAAACAAGTTCACACAACATATAACATTAGCCAATTGGGATGTTGTTACCAATACTAGTTTATTAGATTCAACCAAGAATTCCTTCCTACTAGCTAAGGTTCGTAGTGAAAACCTCTTCTCATCCTTACAACTATGATGAAAAGAATCCATTAGTGGGACTATAATATCTTATCTTACATCAAAACCCTTATCATTTGGCATGACAGCTAAGGACTGCTAGGGCATGACAAGGAATGAAAAGGTGTGCTAACACATGGTAGACAATGTCAATGGATAGTTAGGAGTATTAGGGAGAGTCAGGGGAACACAAGGGAGAACTAGGTCAAAATGCTTGGAAATGAACAAATAAGAGTTTGTGCCAAGGAGTGTTAGTGAATTCTAGGTGTCCCAATGATGAAGTGTTTTAAGAGAAGTTCAGAATAGGACTTGTAGGAGTTAAGCCTATGGTTGTGATAATGCGTGGACAAATCAATTTTAGAGAAAGGGAGACTTTGGGTTGGGAACCATATTGTTTTTCTAATGAACTGGTTAGGTTCCCAAATCGAAAACAAAAGTAAGGTTATCTCTGAGGGTGTTAGTGTCAATCAGTTCAACCTATCACCAGTGATCAAATATGCTCTTTCAAGGTGTTGTTAGGGTGTCAAGTCAATTTTTTTTCATTTCAGTGAGCCTTCAAATAAAACTTTGGTCACTAGCTAGTGTGTCTAGGGCTATTTCCACTCTCTTAAGAATTTCATATGTCGGTCACTTTCACCACTCAATTGAGTCTACCATCATGAAAATATCATTAATATCACTTTAGTCACATCATCATGGTCTCCATTTAGCTCAGTGTCACCAATAGGTCATCAGGGTTAAGGTCACAAAATTAGTCATTTCATCTATAAATCTGGAAAATGAGGACTAGCAATAGGTAAATTTGTTCAATAACACTTGATTTGAAATGTAATTTATGTTTTTAGATGTAATAATGTTCCTAAGGTTCTAAAGTTACAAGAAGAGGTCCTAAGGCTACAAAAATAGAAAAGAAAGTTAATTGGTGAGGTGGGCCATCCTACCTCATTAATCACTTAGACACCAAAAGAAAATTATAAAATCACATGGAGGATCTCTTTCACACTCATTTGCATTTTTATACCATCCTAGCATTGAGATCGCCCCTCTCCTTTTCAAAAAATTGTGATTCCATAGCCCTCACTGGCAAAAATTGACTATCTTGCACACATAGAGCCTTCGTTGTGCACTTGGAAAGCACGTTGTGCACAAGAAGTCTTCACTGTGCATGAGGCAAAGTTGTCCAAAATTTTTATTTAACAACAAAAACTCATTTTTCAAAGCTCCTCTTTAGTCATTTCATCCTCTAGGCTCTATAACAAGTAATTTTAATCATTTTCATTCCCTCCTTTGTCTCATATGTTAAGAAAATGATCAAATACTTCTTCTTCTAGGGTTTACACGGTTTTCATGGTTTTGATCCTCAAATGATGAGTTGCTACCATAAACCCTAGATTTCTTGTCCCTACACCTTTTTTGGCAGCTAATACACCATTTCCATCCATCACAAAGCCTCATCCCCTGATTTTCTATCATTTTCCTCTAACCCCTAATCTACCCTATTTATTTCTAGGATAGGCCTATATTTTGGCCTTTTCCACCCCCTTCCCTCACTAATTTCCAAAAATTCCTTTTTCCCCTACTCACTGACATCATCCCATACCCTCCTAAATTTCCTTACAAATTTAGGCAACTCCTAAGTCCATCATACCACCTCATTCCCTCACAACATCAAATTTAACTATTTTTGCTTGCCTTTCACCTAGGGTTTGAAGTATGGAGCTTGACTCATCACCATCAGATAAGAGGAAGTACAAAAAGTGGGGAAACATACTGAGGCTTGAGCTTTGTAATTGCAATGAAATCACCTCCTCTCCATTTGTCATGAAATGATTTGAAGATTTCAATTGCTTAGGGTTTTTTCAAAGAGTGCAGGAAGTAGGTTACCATAAGCATCTCACGGGTATATTTTCCCTCACCTCGAAGGAAGAAAAGATCACCATTACATGGATTTATTTCATGTTTTCAATGGATTCCATCTCTCAAGCTACATGCATACCAAACCATGGTGAAAAATGGTTCAAAGGCATGAACCTAGACCTAGAAGAATACAAACCCTACTTGAAACCACAATACAAAGGAGCTCACTCACATGTTTTCCCATTCAGATACTTGTTGGAGAGATATGCACCATTGATGTAAGATTTCATGAAGTTATTCACATGTAAGGGTAGATTTTCGAGGCTATATCAATACCACATAAGACTTCTCATGCACTTTACTATTGCCAAGTCTCTCAATTTGTCCAGCTACTTATATAGGAGCCTAAACAAAATGTCTGAAAGGGTGAGGAAAGGAAAAGTGCATTATCCAAACCTCTTTCACCATAGACTAATAAAGGTTATAGTAATCCATCAATTGTAGACAAGAACATGACACAGGACACCTTCATTGAGGAAGCCTTGAAAACGCATATAACCGCTTCAGCAAGCCAACACCAAACCATGTCAGTACATCCCATGGAGGTGGGGTCATAAAGAAAGCATGATAAGGTTTCCAAGTCACCTAGGCCTGAAGCAACCAATACATATCATAGAGGCATAATTCTTGTGTTTTCTCCTCAAATTGAGGAAGGGGCCAAGCCTACTACATCAGCCGAACAAGGATCACCATCACATCATGAGGCTTCTTTGCATGATGAGGAGCCCATTGAGAATAAATTTGACCTAGTTGAATTGGAGGCACATGATGAGCATAAAACCATGCAAAAATTCATCAAAGAGAAGGCTTCTTAGATCATGGAGCTCAAAGGAAATTTGGAAACGACAAAATTCATCATTCCATTCCTTGAGCAAGAAAACTGTCAACTTAAGGTAAAACGGCTAGTCATGGAGAAAGAACAATTCAAAGCCATGAAACAAGAGATGAAAGGCAAGGAAGTGGTGGACCATGAGGAAGCTGAGCAGAATGAATGACACATGTCAAGAAATAAACCAAGGACAGTGGGTCTTAGGAAGGCACTTCAGAGGGAAAGAGAACAAAATCCACCAATGGAAGAATTGGTCTTTGAAGATAGGATTGTCATGGAAATAAATGATGATAGGGATTTTTCGCTTGAAAAATTCAATTTCCACCTTGAGAAGCTCCTTGAAAAGGTCAATAGGGATAAAAATTTGCAAAGTAAAATGGCCATCCATTATTACACAAGGAATCAGGTTGCCAAGGTCACAATCAAGCAGTTGAAGGAAAAACTCAAGGAAACCCTAATCATCCAAGAGGAGAAGGATAAGTTATACTTTCTTGTTGATGCATCCATGATTGCATAACATACCTCATCAAGCATATCTAGACAAATTTTGGGAGGATTTGGAGAAAATTTTGTGTTTTGGTGCAAACTGGTGCAGACTTGCAATTTTTGGGCAATTTTCTGTCTAAGAGCGCAGTGAGCTCATGATGTGCTTCTTCCTAGGGCTCAAAATGATGGAAAACTATATTTTTTGGAAATATTATGACCCCCTCTCAAAACCCATTTTCCCACTTTCTTGGTCTGGGGTTCAAATTTTGAGAAATTTGCAAAAAATAAGCCAAAAATCACCTTTCTACCCCTCCTTTTCCTTTTTGTTGCGCACCTAGAGACACCTTGGGAGGATGGCCATATATCAGCCCAAAATGGGTCCCTTTGAGTGAAAAAATAATATAAATACATCCAAACTCTCCCATATTTCTAGAACAGGCTTAACATCTGGATTTGGACTTCAGAAAGGCACTCAAAAATGGCCTACAATAGCTCGCTACACACCTGGAAATTTCTGAGATTTTTGTAAAATTTTTACTGTGTAACTTTTCGTAATTCCGAGTTTGACTTTGGTAAAATTCAAAAGGGTGAAGTAGATGAATGTGAGGGTTAAAATTATATGTAAACAATGGGTGGTTAGTCTTTGTAATCTATTTTGATGTAAATTTGACCTCATTTATGAGAGAGGTTGGAGTCAAAGTTAATTGTAGAAGTTGTTTCTAACTTCCCTAGACACTAGGTTTTGGTTAGAACACCTCATGGAACAGTTCCTAGAGTCATGGATTTGACCCAAGAGAGTTAGGAGATGTTTCTTTGGCCTTTATGTATCAGCTTCTCAGTGATAGAATAGGTTGGATTTCAGAGGAGAGAACTATTATAGTGTGTACTTGGACATTCTGTGGAAATCAAAGGATAATACAGTTTGCAGCTATTATCTAGGAATTCATATGCAGCAAGTTTATGATGGTGTTTTTTCTTTGTTATAGTTGTTGGGGTCTAGGCATGAACAATTTATTCACCCTTTTTCCTACATTAATCTATCAATCTGGGTGCGTATCCTTTTCAAGACAACATGCAAAGTATATGCAGGGGCAAGGTTACCATCCATCACCAACCAAGGATTTGTGGTTAATACTCAAATCATTGTTGTAAACTGAAATTAACTACAGTACTCAACAAAAGGAATTACAAGAAATAACAATCTACAACAAAAACCATGAAATTATAAATGACACACAAAAAGAACTATGCAGCACCTGATCAGAAGAGCAGGCCCATCTCTCTAATCATGGCTGCATTAATCACAGCGAAGAGTGGAGCAGCAAAAGGAGTGATATATTATTAACTGGAAGAAAACTATTACAATATAGATGGGGCATCCCCCTTTTACAAGAATAACCTTTATTTTATGAAAAGTGAAGGAGAACAACATCCTTCCCCAAGACCAAGTAACCGTATATCCAGAAATATACATCAGTTCAAAACAGCACCAGCCCCAGATGAACAAGATCAAAGAATGGTCCAAGAATGGTTTAGGGACATCTGCAACTCTAGCTACACAACTTCCTTATGCCTGGTTGTTTCTATGAATTTCGGCTCTACTGTGTGACGCTGAAAGAACAGTACCTATTCTCTGAGAGCTGTGGTCAAACATGCATTTTAGTGTTGTGAATAGGAAAAACCCCGTGACTTTACTTCATTAATAAAATATTCCAATAGACAAGAAAGGGGTAATTACCTTACGGATTTAACATAGTAAATACGAACGAATAAGTGCAAAAGGAACAAAAAGAGGGATAGAAATGCAACAAAAAGATAGCCCGATTTGGTGCCCAACATCTCCCCCCAACTAGCCTTTTGCATGTCCTCATGCAGTTCTCCGCCTCCATAGGTCTGGGTTATGCAGACTATTGGCTTCTTGGAGCTAAGCAAGATCATATATTCTTCAGCCATCTCTGTCCCTGGCACCTTAAAACCTTCTGAGTGGAGGATTTTCTTCCACCAATCACCTGGAACATTATATGTTGCGGTGTAATTTTCCACTGGAAACCAGATGGTGGGGAACTGGAAATGGATCCCTATCCACCAGACCCCGCATGTTCAGACACATGCGACATACCTTGGCACTCTGTTGAGCACTCATGCAAAATTCGGTGCTCCAAACGGTTCCCTATTCCGGACAGTTGTAGGTGACATCATCCATCTTTCCTGACAATAATCAAGGGCTTCATTTTGAAATGTGACTAATTGTTTAACACAAATATCAAGGCACCATTTTTGTGTTCTTAGCATTCTTTCCTTGTTTCCCAAAATTCCCAAAAAGGTGTTGTGTTTAGTGAATTATCGACCTTTCATGTTCTCCTCTTACTATAAAGGGCTTTGTAACCTAATTGGATTCAAATGTATTAAAATCCTTCTGCCAACTGATCTGATCAAAAGTGTAAGAGGTGAGAGCCCTTAAATGAATGTCTCCCACATATGTGACCGGGTTGAATTCTCTGTCCATGCATAGTAGATACCCATACATGTAAAATTCACACATCAAATGCTAAGTTTGCAAAGCATGGCTCCTCAATATGCGAAGGAATTGTACATCATCCTCTATTTCATAACTAATTTAATTCTTGATGCTCTCCATGCAGAAGAAAACATTCATGCAAGAATAAAGAATAACAAGAAGTAGGGGAACGACATGCCATCACCTCTTGTGCTAAGTTAAACATATGCTCCTTATCAACTTTCAATTCTGCCACTCCCCCTTCCTGCTGCTCCATCTCGAGTTGTTGCTTTGCATGCCTCAACCTCAGGACATCTATACACTCCACATATTCAAAAATGGTTGTGGAGGCTCGTTCCTGAGTTCTTTTTACCTTGCTTTGATACCATGCTGTAGTGGATTTCCAAATCTACACTTCGGCTCGTAGGGCATATTCACGGTCTTCAAACAGTTGCTCGATCGAGTATGTTTGAGTGGCAGCATAAGTTGTGGCTATCTAGTCCACCTGAGTCCCTGCTTCAACTATTGTGGCTTAGGACTTTTTGGCTCGCCGCTTTTATTTCTTCACCTACTTCTGCAATTTATGTATTTGTTTTCTCAACTTCCTAACCCTTGTCTTGATCCGCATTGTTTCTCTGAATTGCAGCTGGTATTTTTGTTTGACAGGTATTCTTCGTTGTTCACACAGCTCCACCCATTCTTGCTTAACCAAAATCTCTTCAGCTTCTGCAACTGGTTTAGCTGGAGGTAAATCCCCCGGGAGAGTTTCTACTATGCCAACTGCCAAGTTTCCTTCCATTTCTCATTCTTCATCAATTATTTCTTGTTTTATGGCCTTCTCGCCCACCCTTACCACTAGATCATTTGTGGGGACCACTTCGCTTAGTCCCTCCTCTTCGCTAATAACTGCTTCCTTTTCTAGTGTGATCACTATGACCAGTGGTGCCCTTGTGAGATGATCACCTGTTAATATTTCTACTAGAACCCCTCTAGGTTCCCCTGCCTTAGGGAAATCTACATCTTCCTCCTTTTCAGGCTCTGAGATACTTGTCACCTGGGTAGCATCTATCCCACCCAGTTCTGGTCTTTATGATGTTTTAGGCTCCTTTTCTCTGAGCTATCCTTCAAAAGGGTCCTTTTGGGAATCCATAGTCAACAATCCTTCGACACTTATTCTTCTAGTCGACTCGACAAATTACAAAGCAAGAGGAATGACAATATATTCTTCTGTGCACTAGGGTGAACGAGATACCCTCACTCCTCTTGGGATAGAAGAGAAAAAGGAAAACTGGCAGGGATCTTCATTTTGGCCTTCGACAATTATATTCTGGGTCGTGTTCCTTACTTTCCTAGTGTCTAGTCCCGAGGTTGACATTGGTTCTTGTGGAGCAGAGCCAACATCATGCCCTAATTCTCCTAGAACTTCCTCCATAGTTCCATGGTTCTCCTAGCTCCGAGCTCTTCTCGTCCTGGTTCATCCTCCTCAATTAGTTCTATGGTTAAGGTGTTAGGATATTCCGACACGTAGGAATAGTTAAGTATAACTTGGTCTAGTATAGAGTTAGGTAAAGTGTGTTTCTTTAACATATACATTTGTAACTTACAATTCGATGGTCACGATATGTAGTGATCCGACGGTTCATTCTCTCCTCGGTATTACTGACAC
>APFE030517630.1:163286-194110 GCA_000404065.3 Pinus taeda | reverse complement strand
TGAGGGTTTTAACCACGGCAAAATACTGGTGTATTGATCTGTGATCTGTTTGTGAGCGGTGTCCTTTTGGTGTTCTGTCTGAGGAACTTACCCTGTATATTCCTACACAAGGTGGCCACAACCTCTTCTTCATTTGAACTATCTTCCTCCATTAGTTACACGGTGGTGGAAGGTTCTTGTGGGGTACCATCAGTAGCAATATCATCCCATTCTCCCATCCTTGCTTGTTGTGGTACCTCTCCTGTTGTTTTCTTGTTTTCGATTTGCTCTGCTAGCTCCACAGTCAAGGTTGGTTCTTGTGGAAGAGCCTCGGCCATGGTACTAGTGGGTCGTTCTATGTCGACTCCTCTGTCTTCGATCAGTTCCACAGTTGCGGCTTGATCTTGTGGAGCAACCTCCTCTTCAAGTTCTTCGGATTCTATTTCCATCTCCTCTAGCTCCTCTTTGTCAACATAGCAATCTCCTTCTCCATAATCTTCCTCCATTCCTTTTCGTTCATCTTCTCTGGTGGCCACAGTGTTTCCAGGAAAACTAGTGTCTTTTTTATCTACTTGCCCTCTAGGATTGGCAACTATCCTAGAAACAAACAATCAAAGCAATTTGGGATTTGCTCTATGTATGATAGATAAGAGAGAGGTAAAGGAATGAACCTGGATCATCCACTTGACTCCTTTCTTGATCTCTCTCCCCCTCGACAGAGCTTGCAACTCCTCTCCTACTTATCCCGCTTAGAGAATACCTATAGAGACAAAGTAACAAAACACCATCAAAGCACCTCGATCTATTATATCATAAGCATTGCAGCATCAGAAATATAATGAACATACAATGGCATTCACAAATAACAGCATTCACAAATACACGATTGTACGAAGGAAAACTCAAAGAACTTTATTAAAATAGAAGGGAGAATTACAGCCCAACTATCTGATCCATCATCATCCTCCCACCATTGAAGCCCTCTTCACCTCATGAAAAGCAAGATCACATCAACAATACAATGCCCTTTTTTCGACCTCAAACTATCATCACTTCCTTGCAAATTACAAAATTCCAACCTCTCGATCTCTCAGATGAGGGATCCATTTATAGATGTATGCAAGGGTGTCAGTGATCTCTAGGTTTTTGATTAGTGTCATTCCACTTGTTGTTTTTTGTTCCACTTGGAGATTTCTTGGATCTCTTACTCATCCCTAGGCGAATTCAGAGAGGCAAGTGTCATAAGAGAAGTTTCTAGATGATTCCATGAGCATATACTTAGAAAATTGTCTCAGACATTTGTCCATCCACGCTTATTGCACCCTACAAAAGGCCTCTTCAGTATGCATCGCACCTGGCTAGTGTAGGAGTCAATATGCATCGCACCCTGATAGTGGAGTAGTCAATATGGTCCTGTTTTGGCCAGTTATGGATGGTTTTTTAGGTGAAACTTTTGGGGAATGATGTAATTAGTTGACCATGATCCTTTAGGTAATGAATAAAACTATTAGGTTTTAAAGAGCCCTAGTTTATCGAAATATAAGATTGGGGTTGAAGTGCCCAAATATGTCTATAATAGTTGCCCCATAAAGCATGAAGTCATAAATCTTTTGATGTCGAGTGAAATGCTTTATCATGAGGATCTGAGGTTTTCAAAACTGGAAGGTGACATGTATAAGATACAATACAATACATCATCATCACAATATAATTTTCATGATCTAGTTGAGGCAGGCATTCCCATGCTCAATTTTATAAATTCATTTCCATGTACATAGGACAAATAATCATTTGCAGTTGCAGAATGGTGATTCTTTATATGTGGAGTCATCATCCCTAGCTCAGATGACTATCTGTGTAGCTTCTGTGTACATTTGATGTCTTTATGTCCCTGAATATATCACAGCCTAGATGGATGAAACTAGATCCGAGGTCTTCAAACTCGTTCAATCTTCGCCCGATGTACAAGTCGATCCATGTGAAGAGATGTTCTGAAGTCGAACATGGAGAGACATCGCCTAATTACTAGCTAATAATGTGAGTTGTTAATAGACGCGAGAGGAATCACCGTTAATGATGATGACCCTCAAGGTACTACAACACAATTCACATGGTGTGAATAAATGGTCCGATGTCAAACACCATGCAAAGTCTTTCGATCAAAGGCCATTGATGTCAACCTGTCGCTAGAAGTGAGGAACTTGCCATTGAAGCATGCAAGCTTCAAAGTACTGAAAGGGTTGTTTCTAAGTCAACTTCTTGGATAATGAACTGATGTTGACAAGAAGTGACTCATCGTAGGAGGGACTTAATGTATCCCACATCTATGACATGAAACAAAGCAAATGATTTTGTGGAGGTGAAAACGATCTGACGACACAAGGTTCAGGAATGGCAGTCATGAAAAATGGAGGGTGAAGGTATTGAAGTGGATGAGGAATTAACTGGATGGTGGTTTCTCAACAGAATGACTTCTCTTGAACATATCGGCGACACTGAGATGGACTGGTAGCATTAACCCCAAAATATGGATGGTATGGAAGACCAATGGTGATATGACTGGTGAACGGAATGACCCAACCCGACTCAATCATGTTGATGGAGTGAAAGTGTCATGTTCAAGAGCAACTTGCTACCATAAAATTCTTCAAGTTTTCTTCCCTTTTTCCCCAATCATTGCTGACCAGTACCTTTTTATTTTTGTCAAGCTTGAGGAGGATAACATATTCTTGTTCTATAATTTTCCCTTCGGGCAAACCTGTCACTATGTTTTAGTGAGCCTAGCGACAGTGAAACTCGTTCTTGTCTAGGTGGACAAGTTTGTCGCTATTGTTTTAATGACTTTAAGGACAAATACAACTCGGTCCTTTTCATGTTTAGATAATTTGAAAAGGGATGAAAAGGAAACTCTGGCAGTTCTTTTTTGTAGCATAATCCCTTAAGTTTTAAAAAGGATAAAATAATACAAAAATGGATGACTTTTCGATCACTTTAGCGAGCCGAAAAGACAAGCGCTCGAACTTTTTCATGAGATAATCCCCCAAGTCCAAAAAATATTAAAATATACAAGAGGGATGGCACTTCCCATTACTTTAACGAGCTGGAAAGGCCAATAGCTTGACAATCTTTTCATTTTTAACGAGTCTAAAAAGAGTTTAAATGAGACTCTTTTTTTGAGGAACGAGTGGTGTTTAGGGTAGCAACTAGTTCCAGGTAAGCTTGGAACTTCTCAAAACAAGGTATTGTGAAGAGGCTGGCTAATGGGACCACTCGTTACAGATGTTCCTCAAAAGGGTAAACAATGAAGTGGAAGCATATGATCGGCCAAAAGGATGGAGGTCATGGCAGGAACACTACCAAGGCTCGAAAGGCTGATAGCATGGCAATCACAAAGGTTATTTACCGAAGGCGTGTTCATTTTTTAATGAGCTTGAACTATGTGGAACTATGCTCAGAGGTAGGTTTATTTTTTAATGAGCTTGAACCATGCGATAACATTGCTCAAAGGTGGGTTTATTTTTTAACGAGCTTGAACCATACGATAACATTTCTCAAAGGTAGGTTTATTTTTTAACGAGCTTGAACCTTTTAATAACATTGCTCAGTGGTAGGTTTATTTTTTAACAAGCTTGAACCATATGATAACATATGCTCAGATTTTAGTTTTCTTTCTATGTAAGATAGAAACGACAAAACTAAAAAGCTAAAAAAGCTAGAAAAACTAGAAAGCTAAGGAACTACTGAGGTTAGGTAGGATGGTTTTTTCCGCATAACAAACAAAACACTTCCTTTGCCTCATCCGCAGCATAGAAAAATATGAATGGTGTGTTAGACCAATCACCTAACCTAAGAAGTTAAAAAGCTTAGAAAGCTAAAAAGCTAAAAAAAATGAAATTGGTCACTTCTAGTTTGCATGGAAAGGTTTGCATGTCGCCGGGCATTGAGAAAAGGAGAGTCTCCAGTAACCATATGGAAATCACTATGGTTAAGCAGGATTCTTTTTGTCAGTGGTTAGAAAAAATACTTCCTTGGCTTTGTCCATTAAATAGACAAAGGTGAATGTTGTGAGATAACACTTCCAATCACATAACTTATAGGGAAACCTATCTTTTCAGCTGGGTTCGTTTAGCAAAGAAAACAAGGGTGCATACTCCCTAAGCTTCATTACATTCACTAGACTACTCGCGGTAATTAGGTGGATGGAATGAAGGTTGAAGAGACATTCTCGATGTAAAAGGAACATTTAGGGATGATGTTTGACTTGAAGTTGTGCTTGAACCGGGAAATGAAAACTGGTCAATAGTGACAATTTTGTCTTCATGCTGGAAACACCTCACTTGAAAGAGTCTTGAGACAATAGCTTCCATGTTGTAAACATAGTCATGCCCAAGGAGTAGACCATCCTTGGACTACTATCATGTTCAAGTGAACAATTTTCCTTCTCAAAGTAATCGATAACTTAGGAAGGATCCCTAACGGTCGACTGGTTCCTTTGTGAAAGCCTGACAAATTCCAAGTAACAGGCATAATTGATGGCGAACCAAGTGGTTTCCAAGCAATTGAGGAAAGGATACTCACTGATGCCCCTTCATCTATGATAATGCTAGACACGATCATTTTGTAAACTTGTACTATGATTCGCAATGGTACATTAGAAGGAAGGCGGGATTTTGCTAGTCGATTCCAATCAAAGGAAGTGAGTAGACTGCTTGGAGGGGGTGCCAAATAAACAGTTGAAATAACCCATTAAGTAGTAGTAACTGGGGGATTCTCTTCCTATTGCGAAGGAATGGGTAGATTGCCCCCAAGTTCATTGGACTCTGAAGTAACAAAAGGAATTTGAACAATACTATTCTCACTCTCTTTGGGAATAGTATCATCTGAAGGTGGATCTTCTGAAGGTAAAACTGGTTCGACTGCCATCTCAACCTGTTAACTTGGTCTTGTGTGGACTCAGAAGATTCATTTTCAGTGATAGGTGCTTCAACCGATGGTTGAGTTAAGTCAGTCGGATTTTCAACTAGTAAAGGACTTGGGGAGAGTTTCCTGTATCCAGGTGGAAGTCACTGTGGTGAAGCAGGACCGTTATGCAAGAGTCTTTTGGCTTCATACAAAAAAGGACAACAGAGAAGGTTATGGTACCCTTCACATAAGCTACATGGAGTTTTGACTCTTCCTTTCTATCCGCTATTACTAGTTGATGGTGTGCTGTCAACATGATCACTAGAGGTTGATGACACTTGTTGGTGCGAATGGGGGGACCACTCTCTCAAGATCTAAGGAATGCATGGACATTCTCGATGAAAATGGTCTCCTTTGAAAATTATGCATGGATTTCCAGGTTTGGAAAGTTCAATGTGTGGATTTTCACCAGATGTTGCATGGTTGCCCCCTTGCTTAACTCACTTCTTCTTCTTCTCCTTCCCTTTCTTCTTATTCTCAGTCAGTCGGTTACTAGCATAATTTCACCAAGTGAAGAGGAAGAAGGGGAGGGAGAAACAAACGAAGAAGAAGGTGAAGGGTTAACTTCAATATTAACTGGTTGCTAATTCGATTGCGAGGAATCATGGTATTTTGAACGACAGAGGTTGAGAAAAGCTAGACTGGCAAGCCAATTGTGTTTCCCGGAAGGGACAGTGTGGCGATATATGGAGCACCATTATTTCCCCAAGAGAAAATGGACTAGGATTCCCCTCAAAAGGGATTCCTTGATTGGTGGGCTCCATTATCTCAACCTAAGATCAACGAAGGAATAGGGATGTTATTCCAAATTAAAAAAAAATTAATGACGCTTTGACACAACTTTGCTTTTTTAATTTTTAAGAGTCGAAAAGAAGCTAAAGATGACTCTAGTCCCCTTCTATTTTTAATGAGCCCGAAGTGACAAGTGCTCAGATGGAGCTTTTCTTTTAAGGAGTCAAAAAGGAACGAAACTGACTACTCTGGAAATCTAGACATAAAAATTACCAAACCAATCATAAAACTGCAATATACACCTTGGTGATAAATTAAAGAGAAACTACCAAGGACTTATGTATGACAGTCAATCTTCCTGAATGTTGTGTTCAGTGCATTACGATCGATAGGGCTATAGACATGGCTTCCTATGGATAAAGGATGTAAGCCTATTATGGTCTCCCAATATATACGCGATGGTATAGGGAGCACAAGTCTATGCTAGCACTTGTCGTATCAAAGAGGAGGAATCACCCAACCTTCAATGAAAATGATAGTTACTAGACTTTACAATGCCATAAAACATCTCTAGTCTAGACATCTATATGTGTTGCATTAGGTTCCAAAGCATTGTTAACTTCATTGAAATTTATTTCAGAGTTGATCTTGTTTAGAAGTTTTCCTTTCAATGGTTCACTACGTGATGTTGATGTAAAATTCCTAAAAATGCAATCTACAATGATAAGCAATCGTTGTTTATTTTGATCAATGAAAATCCTAGCTACCAGGGAAAGAAAATTATGATTCTTTCAAACAAAGAGCAAAGAGCACACTCTAAATGCACTTTCCTAAATCATTTTTCGCACACAATCTAAATGCAAATGCAAATGCATGTATTTTTTTTTGTTCCCTTAATGTGAGGAATGCCAAAAAAGAGAACTAAGTATAGATCTGAAACATTTCACTCAAAGCGACATTTTGACAATTTCTTTTCAAAATGGAAAGGAAGACTAAGGAAAGGAAGACTAAATGACACTTTTCAATTTCAAATAGAAAATGCTTTCAATAGTTCAAATAACAACTAACCAAATCATATATATGACAAAAGTTCAATCGACTATTTGGAGAAGGAAGACTTTATGAAACTTCTCTTTTTTGACACAAAACAATAGTCATCACACTCTTTGTACCAAAACAACAAATCAATTTAGGTAACTTTTCGACAAAGGATTGTAAATGATGGACAAATACATAAAAACATTTACTAATCCTAATCAATGGAGGTTGATATATGTAAATCAAGCAGGCTTCAATAATGAGGTATTGTTCATAAGCAGCAAAACAATTAAATAGAACTGAAAACAAGGACAAAAAACCCAAATTCCAAGAAGGGAAATAGGCTCAGTCAGTAATCACACCTATCCTTCACAGAAACAAGTATGAATCACACCTTCTACACTCAAGAAGTGCGATGCATACTGGTTGACAATGATAGACGGTGCGATGGGCCAGGGAGCGCAATTGAGGTGGGTTTTGGCTCAAAATTGCAGCTAATTTTAGTGAGTTAAGCTGAGCTATGATGAACAATAAAGAGAAAAGTACAGAGGAATGATCTTGGGAAATTATCGAGCTACCAAAAGGGAATATAAAATGCTTGTAAGTCAAATGTTTGATTCATAAACTAAACCATAGATTGACTTAAGCAGCATTCATCTACTTTGCAATTGCAGAGCAAGAGCAGTTCGAAGGCTATCTAGCTAACATCAGGCTCTGTCTATAGTTTATGAAGTAAACAACAACAACACACAAACATCTATTCGCTCCCCAGTGGAGTCACCATTTTTTTTCCAGGAAAACTAGTGTCTTTTTGATCTGCTAGCCCTCTAGGATTCGCAGTTATCCTAGAAACAAACAATCAAAGCAATTTGGGATTTCCTCTATGTATGATAGATAAGAGTGAGGTAAAGGAACCAACCTGGATCTTCCGCTTGACTCCTTGCTTGTTCGCTCTCCCCCTCGATAGAGCTTGCAACTCCTCTCCTACTTATCCGGCTTAGAGAATACCTATAGAGACAAAGGAACAAAACACCATCAAAGCATCTCGATCTATTATATCATAAGCATTGTAGACTCATAAATACAATGAACATACAATGGCATTCACAAATAACAACATTCACAAATACACGATTGTATGGAGGAAAACTCAAAGAAATTTATTAAAATAGAAGGGAGAATTACAACCCAGCCGTCTGATCCAGCATCAGCCTCCTAGCATCGAAGCCCACTTCACCTCATGAAAACCAAGATCACATCAACAATACAATGCTGTTTTTTCAACCTCAAACTATCAGCACTTCCTTGCAAATTACAAAATTATAGCCTCTAGATCTCTCAGATCAGGGATCCATTTAAAGATGTGTGCAAGGGTGTGAGTCATCTCTAGGTTTTTTATAGTGTCATTCCACTTGTTTTTTTTTGTTCCACTTTGAGATTCCTTGGATCTCTTACTCATCCCTGGGTGAATTCAGAGAGGCATGTGTCATAGGAGAAGTTTCTAGAAGATTCCATGAGCATCTACTTAGCAAACTGTCTTGGACATTTGTCCATCCTCACTCATTGCACCCTACAAAAGGCCTCTTTAGTAGGTATCACACCTGGCTAGCGTAGGAGTCAGTATGCATTGCACCCTGATAGTGGAGCAGTTAGTATGGTCCTGTTTTGGCCAGTTCTGGATGGTTTTTCAGGTGGAACTTTTGGGGAATGATGTAATCAATTAACCATGATCCTTTAGGGTATGAAACAAAACTTTTAGGGTGTAAAGAGCCCTAGTTTATCAACATATAAGATTGGGGTTGAAGTTCCTAAATATGTCTATAACACACAATAGTTTCTATCTCTTCCTCCGTGGAATCCCAAAATAGCTCCCACGAAATTGGAATATTTCTGATTGCATTCATCACCAGTTTCAGGACCAGCCCATGGTGATCATTGAGCAGAATGTGCCATTAGATGAAGACTCCTTAGTAGGAAATAAGGCACATTTAATAAGAAGGCCTCTGCATGGGGGAATCAGAGTTGAGCTAATGTCCGAAGATGATATTTAAACATAGTAGAGTATCTCCCTTCACAAGTTATATATTTTATTACAAACTCTGCTACCTCTCCCCATGGATGTGGTAACGAGTTTCCGTCGTATCCTCACCCCTTATGAGAAATGCATTCTCCTGCCTGCAAAAAGGCTTCAAGAAACTCTGGGAGGGAAGTTCTCCTTGAAAGCCATCTCTGTCCATTTTGAGGGATCCTGCTAACTGCTGCAATTGCTTCCTCCGTAACAGGGACTTCTATCTTGTGGACCTAAGAATTTTCTTTTTCTAGATCGAGCTCGAATTCCACCACAATTGCCTCGTTGGACCCCCTCAACCTGTCAAAGTAGACATCCCAACCTACATTTTCAAAGACCTATCATACTTCCCGACTGTTTCAAACTCTTGTTGTGTCTTCTGTCTCATGCTGCATAGACTGTCCTCACTGTAGAGGCGCGATCAGCATGATGAATATAGTTATCTAGTAGGGAAAATGACAGGGACCCAAACCGTTGGTAACATTAATAACGTCATGGTCATCTCGAGGAAAAGGGTGGTAACAGTACTATACCTATGGCAGTACGGTTGGATGTTTTCAATGGTTCAATGCGCCGTGTTGGGGAAGTGACCAACTACACTTTTTTCGTACAAATACAAATTCCAATGCATTGGGGTCATGATTACGAAATCACCATACTCATTATATTTAGTTTAGTGTGAATCATGTGACATGAATGCATTTTTGTTGTTACGTCGTCGTTTATTATGACGGGACCCCCCAACTTAATTACAGCCACCCACGACATGTATTGATGTCTTTTGGAATATTTTAATTAAATCTGTAAAAGTCAGCAGAGACATACTTGAGGACCTACCTTGTGGTGGAGTAACAGCAATGGCTGAGTAGCAGCACCAGCAGAGTAACAACATCGACGGAGTAACAACACCAGTGGAGTAACAACACTGATGAAGTAACAACAAAGACAGAGTAATAGCACTAGTGGAGTAACAACAACGATGGAGTAACAACACTAATGTAGTAACAACACTGGTGGAGTAACAACATCGGTGGAGTAACAACATCGACGAAGTAACAACACCGACGGAGTAACAGCAATGGTGGAGCAACAACACTGGCGGAATAACAACACTGGTGGAATAACAGCACTGGCAGAGTAACAACATTTGCGGAGTAATAGCACTGGTGGAGTAACAGCAGCGGTGGAGTAACAGCAATGGCTAAGTAGCAGCACCAGTAGAGTAACAACAACAACAAAGTAATAGCACCGGCAAAGTAACAACATTGGTGGAGTAACAACATCGGTGGAGCAGTGGAGTAAAAACAATGGTGGAGTAACAACAATGGCAGAGTAACAGCACCGGCGGAGTACCAAGACTGGCGGAGTAACAACATTAGCAGAGTAACAACACTGGTGGAGTAACAGTAGTAGTAGAGTACAACAACGACTAAGTAAAAGCACCAGTGGAGTAACAACACTGAGTGTTACATTTCTCCTGACTATATTCCTTTGTTATTCTTGCAAAATACAAAAAAGTAAGTAAAAACAGTGCCTTTTTTCTCTTTTTATTTATTTATTATTATTATTTTTTTTTTTAGAGCAGAGTGAGAGTGTCCTTTATACCAACAACCATTAAACTAGATGAATCGGAAAGATGTTTGATGAAGGCATCTCTAGAGGCTGGACGGTGGTATAGCTTTAGACGGTATCCATTTACTAGGAATGAAGTATGACTCCAATCTATTGTAATTAGTCTAACTGTTCCATTGTCAAACACTACGTCCACTTCATACAGTCCCATCCAATGAGTGTGAAGCTTGCCTTTGAAATCTTTAAACTGGGAGTCGTAAAGTAATGCCAATCCCCTGCGTGAAACACCTTGCTCTTGATAAATTTATCATGCCATTTCATTCTCTGATGTTGAACAACAGTAGTTTATTGGACAGCTACTGATCGAATCTCATCCAACTTACTGAGTTGTTCCAGTTGGTGTTTTTGTGCTTCTGATAAGTCTAGGCCTACTTTTAAAGCCGTTCTAAGCATGTTGATCTCAAATTCTACTGGAAACAAGGGGGATTTTCCATAAACTAACTCAAATGGAGAAAACCCAGCTGTGTTTTTCCATGTTGTTCTATATACCCATAAAGCTTCTAGAAGTTTCTGTGCCCAGTCCCAGTGATGGCTTGCTACTATTTTTTTCAAGATATTTTCCAATATTTGTTTTGTAATTTCTACCTATCCATTCGCTTGGGGATGATAAGGGGTTGTCACTCTGTGTTTAACCTTGTATTTCTGCATCATCTTCCCTATCATGTGAGATGTAAACTGCACTCCTCCATCTAACACAATTTCCTATGGAGTACCATATAGAGAAAAGATTTATTCAAAAAGGAAGTCTACCACTACTTGCTCCATTTCTCTTACGACCGCTTTGGCTTCCACCCATTTAGTCACATAGTCAGTGTAGACCAAGATGTGAGCTTTCTGATGAGAAGGTGGATTGAAAGGTCCAACAAAATCTATGGCCCATTTCATGAAAGGTTCAAGGAATATCTAGGGTTGTAGAGGCATTTCATTTACTTTCCCAGGTTGTCCCATCCATTGGCAACTATCACATCTACGGACATAATCCCGAACATCACGAAAGATGGAAGGCCAGTAGTATCCCATTTGCAACACTTTGTGTCTTGTTCTCTTATCTGCAAAATGTCCTCCACAGGGTCCGTCATGAGCAGCCTTTAATATCTCATATATGTCATCCTCTACCACACAACCCCGAATATGTTTATCAACCCCTGTATGAAAGAAATACCCTGCCATCCATGAATATCGGGTACTATGATGAATAATCTTCCTCTGATCCTTATATGAAAAATGACGAGGCACCTTCCCTATAGCAAGATAGTTAGTAATATCTGCATACCACAAAGTGTTAGCAGAAACTGCAAAAAGATGCTCATCTAGAAAATTATCTTCAATGGGTGTATTCTTACCATCATTTTCTATCCTAGACAAGAAATCAGCAACCACATTGTCCTTCCTTGGTTTATCTACTAAAGTAATCTCAAAATCTTGTAGTAGAAAAATACATCTTGTAATGCGACCAGGGGTAATAGGTTTATTCATTAAATACCTAATAGCTGCATGATCAGTGTGTACAAAGGTAGGATACTCGGTAATGTAATGTCGAAATTTGTTGTGGCATAGATGACAACAAGGAACTCTTTTTCAATCACTCTGTAATTTAATTCAGTAGGGGCCAAATTCTTTCTAACATAGTAAACTGCATATGGTACCCTGTCCTCTTGTTGTCCCAATACTGCACCAACCACTCTCTGGGAAGCATCTGTGTGAATATGGAATGGTAATGCTCAGTCTGGTTCTCTAAGGATTGGAGCGTTACATACCAATTCGTTGATTTTCGTGAAGGCCACATCACAATCATCTGTCCACACAAAATCTTCATCTTTTGTCAGCAATTTAAAAAGTGGATGTGCTACTTTAGCAAAATGTTCTATAAAGTACCTATAATAACTGGCACAACCAATAAAGTTGCGTACCTGCGTGGCTGTTTTGCGTGTCGGAAAGTGTAGAATTACCTTTATTTTAGTCTGGTCCATCTTGTTAGTTTCCTATACCAATAGGTGTCATATATCATGATTGACTTGGTTTGGTTCTGAAATATGTACATACCTTTGCTTTCTACAAATGTTTTCCATATTTATAAAAAGTCAAAAAATTAAAAGATGTAAAGAGGGTACGCCGTAAAATAAAAATCAAAGGGAAAAAAGAATAAAGAAAAGGTCAAAAAAATGAAAGAAAATGAACCCCAAAAAAAAGAAAATACCATGAAAGTGTGCAAGTCCAAATGCCACTGCTTTAATTTTGTATAATAAAGATTGTGTGCAACTTGTTACTTATGCCACAATCCATGGTAACCAAATAGTTTAACCTTGGTTAATCCATGTTTCAATTTCATGTCTATAGAGATAGAGAATAAAATCTGACCAAAGTATTTAATCTTGGCAGATAAATAGATAGGTAGAGTGAATAAAAGGAGCTCAACAGTTTAATCTTAGCCCTTGGATGTAATAAGTGTAGATTTAGATATATTGCTATATGTAAAAGAAAAAAAAAGTTTGATAAGGGTTTGCCAGTTTAAGTGCACCCTAATAAAGAAGTAAAAATGTTAGGTTAAGTAGGTAGGGTAAGTAGATGATGGGTTGCAGAACAAAGGTGTGATGAATGGTTAAGTTTAATGCTTTAGTATTTTTGCTTTCATCATTTTGACAAAGCATATATCACAATGAAGACAGCATATCAAGAATTCCAAGTCAAATTAATTAAATTCCTCACTCTTTTTCCCCTAATTTTTACTAATTTCCCTTAAGTACTAAAGGCACCTATAACAAGTTAGAGGGGCTCAAAGCATTTCTCTAGCTTTTGGAGGGACCGGACTCTTGGCCCAATAATTTGAAATACCTAAAGTACTTAAATCCCCTTCATCAATATTACCCCTCCATAAATTCATTCATTCCCTTTATAAAGCTTTTCCTAAGTAAAATCCTATTTTACTTAGGGAAATTAAAACAATTTATCTCAAAACCCTCATATTCTACTAGCCTAAGTCATAAATGTTGTATGATGAAATGCTTTCAGAAACATTTTAACTTAGTGCATATTCATATCCTACTAAGTCATATTAACCATTAACTTGTATTATTATTTAACTCCCGAAAAATCACCCATTGCACGTATTATTATTAAAATCCAAATAAATATATATCCCCCCCGTGGTTGTGAAATAACCTTAATAACTTTGATAAATGGGATTAATTAGTCAACCTATGACTAATTAAGGATTAATTAAATAATTTGGATTAATTAATAAATTTTGACCAATCACGTTGCTCCCGACGTTATTAAAGCCTTTTATTAATGTCGGACGCCCTCCATTAACCATCAGTCACTTCCCATCCCTGACCTCCGTCCAATCAGATCTCTCAGATGTGACGGCTATCGCTCATATCGTGTGGGCCCTTTGGTCAGATGTTAAGTGTGCAATATGAGGGGTTTTCCAAAAATCTTTGATGCTACATGGCAATTGATAAATGTAATCACGTGGCCCTCCCTCAATACCACCAACCTCCCATAAGCAGTGCAATGAAACCCGCTTACCGCCTCCCATAAACGACAAAATTTCACATCATCAATTTGATGCCATCTATCCTTGTCACTAACCCACCAAAACATGGACTTTGCACATAAAAAGTGTAATCTATTCTTCGTCCTTTATTGAGAACAATCCCATGCATGTACACAACACGTCCAAAATCAACCAACTCATCCCCCAACTGTCAACCACCTTGAATGTTGCCTTTCAACGCCACTCCAATCCACTGTGTGCATCCTGTGAATGTGAAAATCATAGCCAATTGCCCAAGAATAGGTATTTACCAGATTTTATCTTCGAAAACCCTATTGTATACTGAAATTCCTTTGAAATTGCTTTAAAACCCAAAGCTTTCAGTTCAATTGAGTTGTTAGCTTAGTCCAAAACTTCCCAAGCACCTCTGTTTTAAACAAATTTCATTGAAAATTTCAGTTTTGTCCCTAAAAACACAAGAACCAGGGATGGAAGCCCCCATGGCCCTTAATGTAGCTCCAATCACTACTCCTCATAAGGACTTGGACTACCTTCCCTTAGCAGATAAAGACTTCCAAATAAAATACCTTCAACTTGATAAATTCCCCCTAAAAGTATATTGTCAATGCCGAGACGATTACCTGAACAATTCTGATACCATAGGACTTTGGGAATCAAATCTCCTAAAGTACATATTCCCTTCTATGCACATTTTCTTGGACATTATCCATCAATGTCATGCCAATTATAATTCTAACCTCAGAGCCGTAATGTCCCCCAACCAGTCAGTCCTATTTACAATTACTGTTGCTTCATTTAATGAAATATTACAACTTCAGCCCAGCTAGAACCTCACCACCATTTCCATTGTAGAATTACTAGAAAAGTCCACCAAAATGTCTGGTTCTGAACTCAGCTGTATTTGCCATACTTTCATGGATGAGAATCATATACCCAAAGATCCCCCTCCCTACCTAACATGTTTCTTCACTGATATGGGCAAAGATATTGTTAATATGGTTGTTGGCATTATGGGTTTCAATACTAGTGAGTTTGTTGATGAAATGACCCTAGCTTTCATGACTATCGTCACTCCTAGTTAGCCTCCTGCTGCCAAATATGACTATGTTGCATTCATAGCTGAAAAAATCCACGACCAATTCATGAGGCTAAAGAATGAGAGAGTGTTCAGGTATTCTACAGTCATGTATCACCTCTTCCTTTACTACCAAACTGATAAATTCCCATTCTTTGTGCATAAGCTTGATACCAAAGGTAACCCTAGGTTAGTCATTTTCTAGACCTCTATCTTTCAGTACTCACCCTCCGCTCCCTATTCATATATAGATTTCATTGATCAGTTTGTCCATCCTATAACTACCATGCTAACAGGAAGCCCTCCTCCTAAAATTAGTGATGACATCAAAATAATCCTTCAGTTGTCAAAGTAGTATAGGATAGGTGAATGGTACTTATACTAGAATCATACTGAGATTAGTGTCTATGGGTGTGAACTGCCTCCCTACAAATTTCCCAAGTATGTCTCCATGAGATTATTTTCCCTGGAGTACAACAGGAAAATAATCAACTCTAATCAAATCCACAAAGCCCAGCCAAGTATCAAAGACCACTTAGGCCCATTTGTGTGAAACAATAGAAAAGCAAGGCAAGAAGCAGAGGAAATCATAGAGACGAAGATGCATTCTAAGAAAAGGTTTGCTTGGGCATATGATCCTCATAGTTTCATCTGTGGTAGAAGGATAAAACACAAGCTATCACCTTACATCCATCACAGGATCCTTGAAATAGAACAATATGCCAATTTAAATAAATGGAGGGAAGGGACATTGGTAGAACAAGATAGTGATAAAGTTGAAGTTGAAAATGTGATGAGAGATTTGGAGAAGGGACTTGACCTGGACTTCTTTGTACAGGTGCCTGTAGAGTCTTCCCAGAGACAAACACAGGAGACAAGTGCCCCTACATCAGGGCAACCACAAGCATCATAACAACCAAAGAGATCAGAACAAACTGAAATCTCTATACAGTTAGCTCCACCACAACCACATCTAGCTCAAACAAATATGGGTGATCCTCTAGTACTACAGGCTCCTCTAAATGAGGAAATAAACCTAAAAAGAGAAAGGGAAGTAGCTACCCCTTCTAGCATACCCACAAATCAACCCTTTGCTAAGAGGCAAAGGTTCAACCCGTATTCAGAGGAGGAATTCATTGGGGAGACTACAGAGAGCATGAGGTTGGAGGAGACAGATAACTTACAAACTTTCCCAACAGGTGGGACACCCTCTAGTTCACACAGGCGGGAACTGGGAAGGCAACCCAACATAGCAGTATCATCTTTTAGGTCTTCTTCAGAGAAGATCATAGATGTAAAGGGGAAATACAAGGAGATAAAAAAAAGAATGAGCAACTAAAGGGCTAGGCCTATGCTCTATACTTAAAAATGGCCCCCACAAACCAGACCAGATTGATGTCAGCCTTTGACATCAAAGAGGGTAAAATGAAAATGAGTTTCTTGAAGCCCACAGTGTAGTAGCCAAAATCCTTGGCAAATTGTCTCAAAACTGATTTTGAGGTTTTGGCTAAAGACATCCACCCTATCGACCAGATTGAACTACATAAGAAAACAGGTGAGATGGTGTATTCAACATTGAGCAATAAAGCAATGATGGCTCATAGATTGCAAAATTCAATGAGCAACACTATAGCCCAATTGCAGCTGGAGAAAGCCTCCTCACAGGCAAAGGATAATAGAATAAAATCATTAGAAGAGTTATTAATTGAGTTGGGTCATGACCCAAAGAATGTTGAGGTAGAAGAAAGCTTAATCAAGAAGAAGAATGAAGACATAGCTGCACTTAGAAAACAACTAAAATTCCCACCCCTTATACACCCTTAAACTACTGAGATTATAGAGAAGAAAAATGAAGAAGAACTTATAGACCTGATCCTTAATTTAAATGAGCAATTGAAGGAAATAGAGCAGGAATTGGAGAAAGTAGTGCAGTCAAGGCAAAGTGAGTCGACCATCCAGCCCTAGATTTTAGTGTCTATAGTTTCAACAACGGTCCCTTCCACTATGGCAATTGTTTTAGCACCAAACATTCCTTTGGCAATAGCCACACCAGTGGAAGAAATAGGTACAACATAGGCAGGTACATAAACACAGAGCACAAAGGACTTAATTAAGTCAATCAAACAAATGAAGCTCCAAGTAATAGAGCTACAGAAGGTAAAAGAGAAATTTACTACCTTGGAACAAAAGTATAATCTTTCAAAGATCAATTATGCGTAGGAGAAAACAAAAAACAAAGGCATGGCTGAACAAATCAAGGCATTAGAGAAGGACCTAACATTTGACAGGCCTTTAGTAGAGATAAGGAAAATATTGTGGACCAATAATCATTGATTCCATTAATGATATTTGGTCATCCATTCAAATTATTTTTGAACAAATTGATTTGGTTAATCTTGCACTTGAGGCAATTCAAAAGACCAGAGAAGAACTAGGTAAAAAACCTAAAGAGGCAGTCTAGTTAATAAATTTTCTAAACAGTAAAAATAGGCAACAGTTGGAGCAACTGGACATTGAGGATAGGACTGCTACTATCCTCGAACTGAAGAAATTTATGACAAAAAGGAACTCAATGCAAGGCCTGGAGTGAAGATGTCAAAGTATGCAGAAAGACATAGATGAGTTCATGAGAAAATTTGACATCTTAAGGAGTAAAGGACTCCCAAGTCCTTTAGTCATCAATGATAGGCTAATGGTTCAGATAGATTACATCAACAAACTACATCGGCAAGCTGAAAGTCAAGCTAGTTCATCCTCAGAAAAGGCACTACCCATAGGAAAAGTGCTTTACGATGGTTTAGAGAACCTCTTCTTCATTGAACATGAAGTAAAGCACTTATTCACAGTCTAGCCTAATTTTCCGAAATATACTAAGGCTGATGAAATTTACAGAAAATTGACAAGGATGAATATACCAAACGAAGAATGGTGGACTAACTTGATAGACATCCTTTAAATTACTATGGTAACAGTAAGGTAAATAGAAATATTTAACACAATAAATTTTGGTAAAAAGGATGAAAGCTGGTGGACAGGTAAAGTGTATCAGAAATAGGTTAAAGAGTATCAATAAGGAAAAATCAATCAAGATCCAGCACATAATTACCAGAGCAACAACGAGAGCCAAAATCGAGTTTCAACCTCCATCTCCTTCAATAAATTAAGGGACAACAACAATTTGTTTGCCATCTGTCTCTATATTTTAGACCATTTGTCTCTATATTGTTGTAAAGATATTTGTATTTCCTAGAAAAAATCTCATTAGTTATGAGATATTTTGATTTAATTTTTGTATAAATACTTCTCCATCCAAAGTGTTGATGGTGGATTCTATAACATTTCTGTCACTCTACACTATCAAGGGAAGAAGCTTTTATACTCAAGTCTGGATTTTTGCTGGAAAACAATTAAAAGTTGAGGACATTTCATCATATTGATGTGCATTCTAATAGAAAATAAGTATTCTATCCTTGTGATTTATGTGTTTTCTACATGTTTTAATGTTTCATGCACCTTTAATCTAAATGGTAAAATAATCAAAGTATATCGGAATTAGCTTCATTTCTCTCTGCTATCAACAATATGCCATTTACATGTTTTCTTCTAGACTATTTCGGTGAAGGAATTCTTAATTTCTTCTCTATCCCTATAGTTTCCTTTAATACGTCGCTGGTATAGGATTCTTAATTTCCTTATTCTGGGTGACCTATCCTCCCCTCTTCTTTCTAATCCTAACTTGATGATTCTTAATTTCCCTCTTCTTTTGAATAGAAATAGCATCCATTCAAGCCCTGAATTTTTTTTTACTCTGTTATCCTGCTTGTTGGACTCATACCTCAACAGTTTGACATAATCCAGTGAATTATCCTTGATTGACTCCATAGCCCGATGGCCTGAATCCTATTTTTCCCATTTGTTTCATAATTCCACCACTCTCAAACAAACAACCCTGTGTAGAAATTTTGAATAATATAACACTTATTCACAGAGATTATCCTTATTATACACTATTTGTGGAATCATGCATAATACATAACTTCCTCTATGTTGATCATCAATTTTGCAGAATTAAGAAACAATCGCATGCGCACATTGAAGCATCAATCACACATATCAAAACAGTATATCACAGGGAAAGCATGCAGCTAAAAACCCCCAAATATCTGTATATTATATTGATTGAGAACATGTAATAATACATGGTACAATACTCACAAGCACTCAGTACTATCTCCACCTGTTACACACAAACTAGCTCAGATCTGAATCAATCACTAGCTCAAACCTCCTCGGCTGCTTGCCTGCCTCCACTCCGCAATCCTACATGAGAATAGAATGAGAATCGCTCCAAATTCGTATTCCCTTTGCCTATACCACGCAATACTCATTGGCAATACTAAATCCATTGATTGTGCAAATCTCATGCACAACTATAGTCACAACTGACAGCTGTCTTGCCCTTTCACTCACCTCTAACACTTGTCTCCATTGAACTGTCCATGCATTGAGTTAACTGATGTATTCTTTAGTTGATTTATGAGTTAATAATTAGTGAATTAATTAATAATTAATACACACCACTCATCATTATTCTATTTGTTAGTTAAACCAAATACAACTAGTTCAACTAAGTCAAACTAAACACAACTCCATCAACTCCTCATTCAACTCCACCAAAACTCAATCACTTGAGTTCTAACTGAATTCCTTCATGCAATAGCTCAACTAACGCATAAGAAAAGCATATTTCCTTCTGGAATTCATGTGCCACATCCGTAGCTCGAACTGAAGTGATGCAAGAGGATAACATAATGTTTATAGTCCAAATGTTATTAAGAGCTAATAATATTTGACTGTTCTATATTTAGACTGCAGTCTAAAAATAGACTCTACCCATATGTCTAAAAATAGAGCTCCATCTATTTTTACCAACATGACCAATCATCCACAAATAGCATCTTGCAACTCATAGACCATGATCCATATGTCTAAAGATAGACATAGTCTAAAAATAGACTTTGCGCCAAAAATAGCCTATGGGCCCACTTAGTGAAGGCGACTTCTTTTCACTAAGCTCCATCATCTTGTTGCATTTTCAAAACTCCCTCTCAACAAGATATGGATTATCTGCAACCCCTATCCTGTAACTCTGGAATGTTCTGCATGCAACACACCTACCCAGTCCACTTGCTCCAACAACACTTGGAACAAAAACACTCCCAACTGACCCCTCTATTGGGTTAGGAACATACTTTGATGCTGAAGCTCTACCTACTGCTGACAAGTGCTCCCTCTCTGAAATTTGTGCTACTGCAACATCTCCATGCATCTCGCACCATTACACACCTCTCTGTGCCACCTAGCATTGTGCAAAACACTTGTGCCTCTCGCATTGTTGCAGCGCTAGCTATGCGCTGTCTCGGGATTCCCTGCACTGTCGCTCTCTCTGTCACTTCATCCGCATCTGTCTCTACCCAATCAGTCAGTTCCTGCTACTCCACATCGGGGCTCCTGTAACAAGGTCTCATCCAAGAGGTTGGGTACCTCAAGGATTCTGCCCCTTCTCCTTGGAACAATCACTCTATATCGCCCCACCTCCTACCTGGAGGTATGGCTGCATGTGATCCCTCAGCCCACCTGGCTCGAAGTTTCCCCCTACTGGAGGTCTCTGCATGAGTATATGTCTCTACTCAATATCCTGTCAACTTCCCCAGTTGTGGTTGCTCCACAACCTCCTAAAGCTACTGCACCAATCGTGGCTCCTCCACCATTGTCTAAGACTTCTTCTGGCTCTACATGTTGAGAGGTAATACACCCTCCCTCTCAACCACCAATTCTCCATCAGTTGCCTTGTTTCTCAAGGCTTTGCATGCATCTTGAACCTCAAGAACAGACAGGTTCTTGACCCGTGAACCAATCTGCTTCACCTGTCTAGTTATGATGTGTCTAAGGAAAACCTTTCCCTTACTGAAGACTACATCATAGCCTCTGTCTTCCAGCATCGCAATCAACACCAAGTTTCTCTTCAGTCCTGGTACATACTTGACATCAGGTCAAGGTAAAGCGAGATCCATGCTCCCTCTGAAAAATAACCGTGCCTACACCTGAGACACTATACTTCTCATCATTACCCAACACTATGAGTATCTGGAGATCTTTCTCCTCCAAAGTACTAAACAAATTCTTGTCGCCGGACATGTGGAAAGAAGCTCCACTATCAATAAACCAACCACTTCCCACCATGGATGAAACCATGCATGCGAAGAGTGTGAAATCCAACTCAAACTGTGAAGCAAGTGCGACACCTTTAGATCCTTCCCCAGATTCCTTCTTGGATTTCCTCCCTGGTATTCCGCTTGATCTCCTCTTGCACAAGATCCGACCAAAGTCTCTCCCATCTTGGCAATTTCTCCCGACCATTGACAGAGTCCTAATAGGAATGCCAACTCTTCGGAAGACCAAGGAGAGCCAACCTCACCAAGTCCTCATCATCGACAGTCACCCCCACACTTCCCAGCTCATCCCTGCATTGGGTGAACTTCGTGAGATACTCGAGCATACTGTCTCCATTCTCACACTTAATGTTTCTAAGTTTTATCCTTGAGCGCCATTCCACCAGCTCAAAACTCAACTGCTTCTGATCTAAAATTCGTGAGAACAAAGTATTTCTCGTACAGAGATCGATTGTATGGGCATTCACCGGATATCTCACCTTCTAAAAGAAGGATGAATCTAGAAGCTACCTAGCCCGATTATAGACTCTGCCTGAAGAAATAAAATGTAAAGACTTTCTGAACAATAGATCTGATGATCAACTACTCTTTGATACCATGTGGAAATCTCTTCTACAAATCAACCAGCTCTTATACCATGTAGAAATTTTGAATAATATGACACTTGTTCACAGATATTATCCCAATTATACACTAATTGCGGAATACATGCATAATACATAACCTCCTCTACATTGATCATCAATTTAGCAGTATTAAGAAACATTCACATGCTCACGTTGAAGCATCAATCACACATATCAACACAGTATGTACCCGGGGAAAGCATAAAGCTGAAAACCCCAACTATCTATATATTATATTGATTGAGAACATGTAACAATACATAGTACAATACTCCTCGCAAGTACTCAGCACTATCTCCACCTGTTACACACAAACTAGCTCAGATCTTAATCAATCACTAGCTCAAATCTCCTCCACTGCTTGCCTGCCTCTACTGTGCAATCCTGCATGAGAATGGATGAGAATGGCTGATCCAAACTCATATTTCCCTTGGATATACCACAAAATCCTCATTGGCAATACTCAATCCCACTGATTGTGCAAATCACATGCACAACTATAGTCACAACTGACAGTTGTCTTGCCCTTTCACTCACCTCTAACACTTGTCTCCACTGAACTGTCCATGCACTGAGTTAACTGATGTATTCTTTAGTTACTTTATGAGTTAATAATTAGTGAATTAATTAATAACTAAATCACACCACTCATCACTTAGTCTATTGATCAGTTAGACTACATACAACTAGTTCAACTAAGTCAAACTAAACACAACTCCATCAACTCCTCATTCAACTCCACAGAACTCAACCACTGAAGTTCTAACTGAAGTCCTTCATGTAATAGCTCAACTAACCCATAGGAAACACGTATTTCCTTCTAGCAGTTGCATGTGCCACATCCGTAGCTCGAACTGAAGTGCTGCAAGAGGATAAGATAATGTTTATAGTCTAAATATTATTAAGAGCTAATAATATTCGACTATTTTATTTTTAGCCTGGCAGTCTAAAAATAGACTCCGCCCATATGTCTAAAAATAGAGGTCCATCTATTTTTACCAACTTGACCAATCATCCACAAATAGCATCCTGCAACTCATAGACCATGATCCATATGTCTAAAAATAGACTTGTGCCAAAAATAGCCTGCGGGCCCACTTAGTGAAGCCGACTTCTTTCCACTAAGCTCTATCATCTTGTTGCATTCTCAACATATATAACATCTATTAACATTCCATTAGATGCTGGTAGTAAGAGCTATAGACATCATTAAATAAGATTTTATAGTGTTTTAAGCTTATATCTCCAATATTTAATGGTGTTTAAACTATATGTCTCGAAACATAACATAACTATATAATATTCAAATTCAAGCTTCTCTGATCCATAACTTGTTAATTTATCAAGATTTTCCGAAAAAATCACATTGCCAATGTTTGGTCGCTGCATTTCCAACCAGCGAGTGTGGTTCGAAACGCGTCAACCAAACATTGGCAATGTTATTTTTTTCGAAAATCTTCAAAATTAAGTAACTATCATAATTAAAATAATTCATAACTATTTTTTCCTTTAATTATTTAAATAATTAATAACTTTATTATGAAAATAATATTTTAACAATTTTTCAAATTTTGTGTGAGAATTTCACTAGTTCATAGTCACTTTGATATAAGTTTCTCCATATATAATAATGTTAACTAATAAATAAAATAATATTTCTTAAAGTATTTTTTGCTTGTTAATTTTAAAATGTTGTAGAGATTTTTAAAAACTTGAGTTTAAGTATTTTAATATGTAGAATTTGAGTGCCCTAGTGATTTTGCAACTAAATCTATTTATGCATTCAAAAATATATTTTAAATAACAAAAAAATTACAATCTTGAAAAACACCCAAATAATTTCAATAAAAAAAGGGCTATAAGTTTGGCCACTCTTAAAAGCCTATAATCCATCTCCTTTCTTATTAATCGAACCCCTCAATTTTCCACACACACACACACACACACACATAATATTATAACATACCAATATTCAATAAATATAACAATAAAGTTAATAAATCCATTTTCTCAATAAAAAACTCCCTACCCTTTTATATATAGTATATATACAATTAAATAATAATTAATATATAATTTAAAGCTGATAATCATAATAATAAACTCTATCCATTTAATATTAATAACGCCAACTTGTATTTATATAATAAAAACCTAATAATTTAATAATATTAATTTATTAATTGTTATTTACTATTTATTTTTTTGGTCAAGTAAGAGTGGTGCCTTCAATTAACCTCAAAAACAATATTACATATGGTACAACGTCTTTACAAGTGTAAAGACCAGCAAAAGGCAGACCCGTTGATGAAAACAAGCAACAAGGGCAACAATACCCCAAACATCACACACAAAAACAAAGAAAAAATACTCTTCCTCCTAATCTCGACTTATCGCACTTTGCATTGACAGCAAGCCGCCAACACTTGAAACTGTGAAATGCGAGAGTCCATCGCAACCTCGCAAACCTCGGCACATCTCAGCTTATCGCACATCTCAGCTTATCGCACATCTCATCTTATTGCACATCTCAGCTTATCGCACATCTCAGCTTATCGCACATCTCATCTTATTGCACATCTCGGCTTATTGCACATTGCAGTGACTGCACACCGCCAACCCTTGAAACTATGAAATGCGGGAGTGAACCTCCACCGTTCGAACTATTTATCTGACGGTCCACAGTCCATCGCATCCCCGCAAACCTCGGCACATCACAATATCGCAAACCTAAGTTTATCGTTGGCCATACACTTTTATCGAAAGACAAAATACGATTGAATGTCCGCTGTCGATCCGGTTCTTGATCCGATGGTTGATGCAACATCGCTTCGGGAACTTGCGTGACCATTAACCGCTTTCCGGACCCGATAAAGAAAAGGAACCTATGATCTATAAAAAAAATCGGATCCGCTCTTCGGCTTAACTACCCCCCATCTTAAAACCGGATATCCATTCAATGACAAGGAACTTAGATCCAACAATCCCCGGCTATTCAAACTATCACGCGGGTTACTAGTGGTTGAACCCCAGTAATGGAATTTGATGTCAACATGTGGAAAAAGGATTTACTGCGGTGCTTCAGCCTGGCTCAAGAACTTCCGTCTGCTCCTACTCCCGGTAAAATTTTTCCACCAAATACGTTCCTTGATCTGTCATGATCAAACGATTCATGTGCATCATTCTCTTCACTTTGGGTTTATGTCGTTCCTTCCTCTCCCACTAAAAATTTGGGTCTGGTCTAAGTCTTAACTTTAATCACTTTTAAAACCCGATAACCATACGATCAAGCCTCTATTGATCAGATGGTCATCAGAGATATCAGATCGAAAACTAGCGCCACCTTTACATGCTTTACGAAGCTGATAAAGATTATAAATCGCTAATCTATAAATCTTCGGGTTTCCTCGTAGACTTAACCTTTGGTCATTTTTCAACCCAACAACCATTCGATGATGAAGGCCATCAAAATCTATGGTCGGCGACCTTTCTACTAGCCTGCTATTTACCATGTACTCCTCCCCTGTAGGTTGCTCTGTCTTAAGCATTCTTTGTGGGATCAATGGTTAGGATTGACTCCTACTTCCGCTCTCTCCTACTTCCACTGGTCTTCCTTCTACTCATTTCTCATGGTTTAGAAGTGATCCATGTCTTCGGCTACTTGTCTTTGACAATCATCATGCAATTTCCCCGAGGGTGTTGAATCCCAAGTGTACCTGTTGTAACTTTCCTTGCGAAGCACTCCTTCATTCGCTAGACGATCAGCTAGCATATTGGCTTTTCTTCGGACATGAACGAAGCTGACAGTTCTCAGAGTTTGCAAGTGGGAATAAATACGTTGAAAGACCTGCGATAGCCTCCAATGTTTCGAAGCTTTCCTTGGTGTCGTTCCATTACATATCTTCTTGGCCACATTGATGACCAATTCAAAGTCTACTTCAATGATGGCGTTGTATAAATTTGACTCGAACAAGATTTCCAGGCACTGCTCTAAGACCATGAGTTCTACCATGTTATTAGTGGTAGTCCCCAAATGACTACTAAAGACGTCCTTTATGCGCCCCTGCTCATCTCTTATAATCCCACCAAATCCAACCACCCCAAGGTTTCCCTTAGGGGCTTTGTCTATATTGATTTTAAAAAAACTATGAGGAGGAGGCTGCCAGATGTCTTTACCAGCAATTGTTTGGCTCACACCCTTGTTTATGCCCCGGGGAACTAGAAAATGGAGACCCAACTACAGTAGTATGCAGGCATCCTGGGGCAAAGGAGGGTTCTCAGGAAGTTTCCACAAAAGGGCTCCAACTGTGTCTTTGAGCTGTTGTAATATTTGTCCAATGATGTACTGGGGCGAGCCAGTTTTTTCTTGAAAATCCTGCCATTGCGTTCGTTCCATACATCCTAGATAATAAAGCCTGGAACTAGAGTCCAAGATTTATTGATGATTTCTTTGCCTAAGAAGTCTTTCCTCCAATTCTTCAAAATGTTGGTGATGCTGAGTCTATCCCTATCAGTTTTCCTGAAGACTAAGGCCACCTAATCCCACAAGGTAGAGGTGAATGGGCAGAGGTCGAGTAAGTGTTCCAACGTCTCCTCTTGTAAACCACATAGATGGCATTTGGATGGGCCAACAAAACCCCTTTTTAGAAGATTCTCCCAAGTTAGAATTTTCTTTTGTTGAACCAACCACATAAACAACTTTATTTTCATCTAATGCGGGTTCTACCAAAGGTTCTTCCATACCTGTTTAGGGTTTTGATAATCAAACCTTAGGGCCATTTGTTTAGCTTCTTGGGGGTTAAAGTTTCCTTCGGTGTTTCTTCCCCATATTAGTTGGTCAGACAAGGATGATACCAAAGTCTTCCTTTGTTCCAAGTCTAGAGCAAGAGAAATTGCCTGGGCTTTCAAAGGGCTCTCTTCACTATAACCCAAATCCTTCCATATTCTCCATTTACCATTGTTCCTTACCTGATCCCAGAAGTCACTTACCATAAGTAAACCTTTGTTGTCAGTGTCATTCTTGAGACTGGTTAATTCTCCCTTGAACAAATTTGGTTCTTGCTACCACTTATCCTCCCAAAATTGTGCCAGGTTCCCAGGTCTGATCTCCCAGAAACTATGTTGCTAGACAATGGCTCTATTCTCCCAACCAAGGTTCCAAATGTGGGAGCCCTTGATGAGCCCTGACATTTGAATATGATCCCTCTCCTGCCAATTATTTGCATATTTCTGTTTCCAAAGCTTGGCCCAAGGGGTTGCCGATTCCTTAAGCCACCTCCCCCAAAGTTTTGCTCCTGAAACTCTGCTGAGGGTTTCAGGATCATGAAGCCCCAAACCACCATGGGCCTTAGGTTTGTAGAGCTTGTCCCAAGCTACCAAAGCCCACTTCTTTTCCTCTTCCCCTCTACCCCAAAGAAAATCTCGTTGAATACTCCTAATCTGTTGCATAACTCCTTTAGGAGTAGGAAGAACTAAAAACATGAAAATGGGAATAGCCTATAGGACAACCTTCATAAGCACAAGACGCCCCACCAAATTTAAAGACCTGCATGTCCATTTCCTGACCTTGTCCTGAAGTTTATTCGTTACTGGTTCCCACACTCTCTTGCTTAGAGGTTTGTCTGTAAGAGGCATTCAAAGGTACTTGGAAGGTAACTGATCCCTTTGAAACCCAAGAATTTTGGTGAGGTTCCTCTGAATAGCAATGTCAATGTTAAAAAAGAAAACTTTTGATTTGTTAAGGCTTACCTCTGTACTAGAGGCCATAGCGAAGTCGTTAAGGATTTGTTTGAAAGCTTTGGCTTCCCTGATCGTGGGAATACCCTGCAGCATTGTGTCATCCAGGGTAAGTTTCAGACCCTAGATTCTTCCTTCAACATTTTCCATTTTGATCACTCTGCTGGCCCTTCCATCATGAGAACAAAGAGAAAGGGGGAGAGAGGATCCCCTTGTTTGAGACCCCTAGAAGGCATAAAGGTTCTAGAGGGAGAGCCATTAAGTAGGATGGAAAAACTAGTCATGGATAGAAGGGCCATAACCCATCTTATCCAGTTGTGGTTGAAGCCATTAGCTCTTAGCACTGCCCTGATGTAAGACCAGCTTAGCTTATCATAAGATTTCGCTAGGTCAAGTTGTATGATAATACCAACTTGCTTATTACTCTTAAGAGAGTGTACCACCTCGTGAGCTTGAATGATGTTATTGAGAATCTGTCTTCCTTCCACATAACTAGTTTGCTCCTCTGAGACAAGAGCTGGAAGCAGGGGCTTGAGTTTGTTAGGGATCACTTTGGATATAATTTTGTACACCACATTACATAAAGCTATGGGTCTGAATCGGTCCGGTATCATAGCTTTTTCCAGCTTTGGAATCAAAGATATGAAAGAGGCATTAAGAGCTTTCAAAACCGTTTTGGATCTTCTTGAGTCTTCCACAACCTCAAGGATATCTTATTTGACTATTTTCCAGCAAGCTTTGAAGAAGTCCACATTGAACTCATCCGGGCCCGAAGCTTTCCCATTTTGCATCTCATTGATAACTTCACTGACCTCCTCTTCAAACACTGGCCTGTTAATATTGTGGTTGTCTTCCCTGGTTACAAGCTTCAGAATGTGCTTTGTGAAATTGTTAATGAACCGAGATTTGTCGACGAGAGGCTCCTCTGCTATGCTAAGGAAGTGTTGAACTAGGACGGATTCCATTTCTTTATGAGAGACAAGCTCTTTCCCTTGAGAATCTTTGAGTTTTGTAATTTTGTTATGTAACCTGTGATCCAGGGTTGATTTATGAAAAAACTTCGTGTTTCTTTCTCCTTCTCTAATCCACTGCACCCTCAATTTCTGTCTCCATAAAATCTCCTCTTGCATGCACCAATCTTCCCATTCATTCTAAAGAGCGTCAACTTAATTTTTCTGTTCCTTGGTAAAACCATCTGTGATGATGATCTGATTAATTCCCTGGAGTTTCTGCTCAACTTCTTTTTTGGCTTTAAAAATATTACCAAACTCCTTTTTTGTTCCAATCTTTAAGCCTAGATTTGATGTGTCTAAGTCTCTGTTGTAGCATGAACATTTTAGTGTCTTGAACGGGCATATATTCCATCCACCATTTGTCAATATTGCTATTGAAGTCAAGGTGAGAGAGCCAGACATTTTCAAACCTAAAAGGTCCGTTCCTCGGTGTGCCCATAAAAGTAGCTTCAATTTGGACATGCCAGTGGTCCGAGCCTCCAAAGGGAAGGATTAAAGCTGACATGTCAAGGCCTATGAGAAGGAGGTCTTCTGAGATTATGAATATATCTAGTTTAGAGGCGACTTGAGTAGCCCCTCTCGTCTTATTGTTCCAGGTAAAAGTGACATTTATTGTTTCAATGTCCACTAACCCCATGTTATTTATGAAGTTCTGGAAGGCAATGGAGTCTATGCCTAGTTTTTTGGTACTGCATTTTTTCTCTGTAAGAGATCTGATCATATTGAAATCCCCTGCCAAAATCCAGGGCACATCAGGATATCTCTCTCTTAGCTCCTCAAGGGAGGTGAGAAGCTTGAGTTTGTCTTCTTGTTTTTTAGGACCGTAGACGTTTGTGACCATGTATATCTCCTTATCACCCAAAGGTTGAATTACCAATGGTAGATAGTTCCTGGACACTTCAGCATTTAGGATTCCAAGTTTATGGGGATCCCAAAGCATAAGAATCCCCCCCCGGCTGAGTTGTCTGCTTTAACCTCTAGATACTCATACTTGATTAACCACTTGCTGTGTATCTCTCTGATCTTGTGCATCGAACACTTTGTTTTCTGAATAAAAACCATATCTAGTTTGTCTTCTTTTATTCTAATGCTAAGATTTCTTTGTTTCCTTTTACTTCCTAGACACTTAATATTCCAGGTTGTAAGCTTCATTAAGAAAGGTTTGTAAAGGAGTAATTGTTGATATCTCTCATCTTACCTGAGTTGATCATGAGTTTCCCACATTCAGTCAACAATTCATTTTGTCTTTTTCTTCCTCTTTTCCTACCTGAGTTCTTGGAAAAGTGCATCAATGTATCCTCCATCATTTTCAACCCTTTATTCTCTTGGCTATCATGGTTTCTTTTGACTCCAGAGTCCTTCGATTGTGATCTCTAGAGGAAGAGCTGTTGAACCCTGTTGAACTTCTCTTTTGGCAGGGAGTCTACCCCTTTGGTGATTCCTTACTCCAGAAACTTCTCTAGATCTAAATTCTCCCTTTCTAGAATCTCCTGCAGTTCACGGTCCTCCATCCTAGCCTCACTTGGGGTCATCTCATGGTCCCTCCTAAGCTCCATAATGCTTGGCAGATCATCCTTTTGTTGGTTGTTCTCTGGTATATCCTCCATGCTAGCATCCCTTTCCTTCTTAGTGGGATTATCACTACAACAAAACCAGTGATTTGCGCCAGATTTAGCGCCAGATTTTAGTGCATTTTTTTTGTAATTGTGATGAGCAACCTGGCGCTAAATCTGTCTCTATTGTACAATTTTTAAAGCGTCCTTTTTTGCGTCTGATTTTGCATCCTTTTTCACTCTAGATTTTGCATCATTTTTGCACCAAACTATGCATCATTTTTTGCGTCAAATTTTGAAACAAGATTGGCATCTTATTTTATGACAGGTTTTGCTTCTAGTTTTGTGTCATTTTTTGCATCTATTTTTCATTGTCTTTTGCTTCCTATTTTGTGTCATTCTTTGCTTCCATTTTTGCGCCATCGTTTGCATCAAGTTTACACTGTATTTTGCTTCCAATTTAACGTCTTTTTCTGCATCCATTTTGTGTCAATTTTTGCATCTAGTCTTACACTAGGTTTTGTATCTAGTCTTACACTAGTTTTTGCTTCTATTTTTGCACCAGTTTTGGTGCCTATCTTTGCACCATATGTTGAATTTGATTTAGCACCAAATTTTGCATCCATTTTCGTGCCCATTTTTGCATCTTTTTTTGAACCA
>APFE030517630.1:91725-139717 GCA_000404065.3 Pinus taeda | reverse complement strand
AAATAAATGAATAAATACTAATAAAACTTACTAAAAATAATTTAAAATAAATTTTGACAATGTTTATTGATTTTGACCATAACCATGTTTCAATAATGTGAACTTACCATTAATAAGACACATTCATCTAAATAAATAAATATTAATAAAACTTACTAAAAATGATTTAAAATAAATAATTTTTTCCAATGTTTCTAGATTTTGACCATAAACATGTTTCAATAAACAGTTAACTAACCATTAAAAAGTTATTGTTTATTAGAGAAAACTAGGCAGTGCAACATTATTTATTCACGAGTTATCTTTTCAACGGAGACTACTTTTTAAAAACTTCTGTCGTCGTCGCCACAGGCCGTAAGTATTCACACAGCCTCTCACTGGAAAAAGCAGGCATATCTGTCATTTACCGGAAAAGCAAGCATATCTGTCATTTATGAAAGCATACTTTGTCTGAGCATGCTTCTATATAATTTATTTTTGATTGCTCCAAGGGGAGCAGTCAATCAATCTCCACTCCGCAAACCAGAACCTCGCTTCTATGACTCCAAATCAATGTTTCAGGTTCCAAGGATTTCTTCCGTTTTCTTACGCCTGAAACAAACCTCTCTGGCCTTTAGGCTTTTTGGCTACCATATATTCTATTTTTTGGAGTTGGAGTTATTACACGAGTGAATATTGTTGCCTCCTATTGTCAGTCTCTTTGGGGAGCTGCAAGAATGGGACCAGCAGAAGAAGAGATTGCTGTGGCCTCTTCTTCTTCTCAACAGCAGTGGCAAGAAAAGGTGTTAGAGCTGACCAAGTTGTTGCAAGAACAAGGGGATCCTCCCTTTCTGTGGGCAGTTGAAGTTGGCAAGTGCCTTTTGGGAGCAGGCTTGCAGGCACCCAGCGTGGAACTGGGGCAATTATTGATATCCCATTTGTGTTGGAGCAACAACGGACCTATGTTATGGAAATATCTAGAGCAGGCCATGGGAACCCGACTCCTGAATTCATTGCATATCTTGGCTTTGCTGACATTCAGGTACTTATTCGCTTCTGCACATTGTTTTTCCCATTATTATAATCTTGTGGATATTGTGAATTTTGAAAATGGGCTTTCTCATTTGCTCTTTTAAATATCTGACAAATAAGGTAAAGAATGTGCTCTGCAAGAAGGGCAGGGCTTAAAGAGAACCGTTTTGTTTTGGTAGTTATCCAATTTTTGGGTACATTGATCCTTCTGGAATTATGGGTTACGCTGTGCAGAGAAACATCGAAATTGCCCAGTAGCAGTTCATCGCCACCCCCCATTTATGTGTCTTTAGAATCTACTTGATCAAGTGCTAACATCCGTCTTTGGCATTTGAGATTTATCACCACTGCCACACTCACGTATCTTTGGAACCCACGTGGTCAACTAGAATTAGCATCTGGAAATTCCTATTTCCTCAAAATCTGAAGGAGACTGGATAACATTAGAAATCAGGCCACTATCACTTCGCTTAACCTATCTCACTTTGAAGTTAGTTCTTGTTAACTTCAGAGGCTATTCCTAACCGATCCAAGGTCTTAACTGAAAGTCAAATAACGATAATAAGTACTCCAAATTTGACAAAAGGAATGTTGTTTTGCCCTAAATCTGTAATAAAATAAAAAAAACACCATGTTGGAAATTGTTTGGAAATACTTAAAACAAATACATGGAAAATGATGCAAAATTTTAGTATAATGTTGGGCGTGCAAATCAATGCATATATAAACTGTAAACATTCAATTATCATGTAGAAAATCAGCAGTTACCCATACAGCAGGATGTAAAGACAGTTAGGATGTAAAAATCACTGTAATTTTTAAGGATTCAAATATTATGCTTATATATAGTATTTTAGGCAACTATTCTGGTTTGAAAAATCATATATATAGAATGTAGACAAATATTCAATGATAAATATGTAAATTAACTATTAAAACTAGTAAATTTTTGGCAAATATTATCAATTTAATCATATCTAGTGAACAACCAAATGGGCAAATATTTTTTTCCAGAAAAACCAATTGGCGAAATTTCACCCCTAAAATATTCCCTGGTTCTGATGGCTGTAAATGCAATTAAAACACTGTTTTTGTGTATTTTTTAATATTTATGGCTATTAATTCACACAAATTGAGGAAAAATTATATATTATAATATATTATATATATATATATATATTATATAATAATATAATATATATATTCTATATATATATTATATTTTTTTTTTATATATTTTCTTTCTATTTATGCACAAAAAATGAAAAAAACAATATGCTAGTCTTGCTGTGATTTGATAGAAAGTGATCCAAAAGCTAACTAAGTATGCCCAATTTATATGCCTAGAATGTGCTAAAAGCGAGATAACTAAGTTATATTTTTTTGAATGAGCAATTTAATTGCTCAAGTGAATTAACAAGTGCCTTAATCGAGTTGAAATGTGAATTAAGGAAAAACTCCTAGGATGAATGATAGTATTCAAATCCTATTGTTTAAGTTCCATGAAAAACATAATCAAAAGCTAGCAAGAGGCTAAGGAAGATAGAAATTCCTACATGTATGAAACATAAGGGATAGTCGCTAAGAAATTGCTTTAGAATGTCTCTATTACCAAGGATTGTAGGATGATCAAAGTCCTTGACAGGTCCTAATAATTCTCCAGGATCCTGGGGAAGCCAAGATTTATGATTCCTACAAGATGGGATATTGTAGGATGATCAAAGTCCTTGAGAGGTCCTAATAATTCTCCAGGATCCTGGGGAAGCCAACGTTTATGATTCCTTATCTACAAGATGGGATAGGTACAATCACAATGCTGCAAGGTAGAATCCAACTATCAGAAGTACTTGATGCTATCTCTGAACTTTAGTCTCCCAAGAAAAGAATGATATAAGTAATTAAACCTATAAAGATTCAAGAAATAATCAACAAAATCTTGCCCGTAAGCAAGTCAATCCAAAGTCCCTTGCCCTCACATTGCTTGTACAATATATAGAAGAAAGTCCCTTGCCCTCACATTGCTTGTACAATATATAGAAGAATGAGAGAATGAGCTAAGAGAGAGTAGATAAGAGTAGAGAACTTTGCCCATAATTGTCCCAAAGTCTCCCTTAATGAAATACTCCCCCTTCATGATCAAAATGGAAAGGATGTATGCCAAATTTGTGTCCAATCAAGCGCCCTTCTTCTAAGATAGTAGCCTTATCCTCGTGAATCACAAAACTACCACAAAAACTCTTCTTCTAGAGTACACTCTCTTGGCTATTAGTGACCATCTTGTAGAATAGAAAGTTCCAAATTGAGCTCTCACAAATTAATAATATCTTATGCATGCTCAAAATTTCAAAGGACTAGAGCACATGGCTCCAGGAGAGGCAACCTCCTAGAAATGAGCCAAAAAGGTGAGAATTTAGAACGAATTCCTAAGTTTCAAGATTAGTATGGTCAGCTAGGCTAATTTTAGGAGGAAAAAGGTGTTAAAATTAGTGATCACCCCTCTCAAGAAAGGTGCATTGCTTCCTAGGACAAAATAATAGGTTTAGGCTTCATCAAGTGTATGAAAGATTCCCACTAGTCCATGCACTTCCCTTTTCAAGAACACCACCCTAAAGTCAACCCCAAAGTAGGTACCACCTTTTGATGCTAAATAAAGCAAATTGAAAAATAGTAAGTGGCTTAAAGGCGTTGAGGAGGATTTAGGACAATAGTAATTGAAAGGGCTCAATGAAAGGGCATGGAAGTTCATCAAGGAGGGCACACTAGGTCAAATCACATGAAGACTTTCTAAGGCCAATATTTTTGAAAAATAACAAGTAAATCACATGTGGGTCCACCAAGTATCCTATTGACCATGCCAAATGTTAATTTCTAGCCCAAGCACATGGTTAATTACTTCCTAGTAGATCAATTCTACTGAATAATAACATAGTAGATCAAATCTACTGATTTTTAACAAATGTAACAACGAAAACAAATTAAATACACCAATTTCACAATCACATGCACATAGATTTCTGCCCTTCAAATCAATTCTTCATTCAAACAACTTAAGAACTTACAAGGGTTGTTCTGGTATAATGGTCCACTCAAGAAAATACATTTAGTAAGAACTTGGATCTGATCTAGTTGATCAAACCCTAGATTTGTCCCTCGATTTGCTTGGTGATTTGGATCTCCTTTGCTGCCCCTCACACCTTCCTTGAATCTACCACACTTGAGTAGAAGTCCTTCTCCACCTAATCACTTAGATGTCCTCTCAATGGCTTGTGCTCAAATATGTATTGTTCTTTCTCCCTTAGCCTAGCCTTCCTTTTATAAGTTTGAGTTATGATCGAATCCACAACCCTAATCTTTAAAGTGATTGATGGTTCATATTAGATCTCACCTCACTTGAGATTGATGGTTGAGATTCATCTAATTCACTAATGCAAATAACCTTTGCATTTTCAATAGATTAACTCACTTTATCTTATAAAAAGGAATTTCTTTAATACTTAAAGTAATTGCTAAGCTTAAGAGTCTATTATGTGAATTTTGCACGCCTAGACACTTAGGTTTGTGCATAAGTACCTGCCCAAGCTACGAACATCAACACTCCCTCTTAGTGAGAGTGGTACTTCCTAAAGAACCACTTGGAACTGGTTGTCCCTTTGGCGCTGGAACAATTTCCCATGCATCATTCTCTACCATGGCTTTCCCCAAACCTCCAGGTCTATTTCCTCTTCAAGGACTTTGCTTGTCATTGCCATGTAGTTTGGAAACTTCTTCAGATGCTTGCTCTCCTTGAATGTGCTCCTAGGAGGCTCCACATGCTCATGAGCATCCCTCAATGTTTGCTCAAACCACTTGGGTCTCTTGATAGAATTGGAAGGAGCTACGAACTCCTCCCCACTTGAACGCTAACTCCCTAAACTAGAAGTCCTTGCATGCTTCTCTACCTTCAAAGCCTCTTGCTTGTTGTCCTTTGTCATTGCTGGTGGCAACTCATGAGACTTCTTGGTTGCCAAACTCTCCTTGAACCTAACATCCCTTCTCACAATTGTCTTCCTTTGTATTGGTATGAAGATCCTACAAGCCTTTGAGGTCTCATTGTACCCAACAAATATGTCCTTCTATCCCGAAGTCTCTAGATTCATACTCTTTTCTTCACAAGAACATGGATGTATACTGGACAACCAAAGATGCGTAAGTGCCCTATATCTGACTTTACCTCTGTGAATGCCTTTTTAGGAGTCTTGTCCCCCAATATCTTGTGAGGACTCCTATTTTGCACATATACTGCAGTGTTACTGGCCTTTGTTCAAACTTCAAAGGAACATAGGCAACTCTTAGTCATGTATCGTTGCCTTGGCAAAATTGATGATGGACCGATTCTTTCTCTCTATTGAGGGTTGTACGAGATTATCATCTCCCTCTTGATCCTTGCCTCCTTGCAGAAATCCTTGAAGTCATTGGAGGTGTACTCTCTCGCATTATCTGACCTCAAGACCTTGATCTTCTTGCCTATCTAGTTCTCAACCTAAGCCTTGACTCCTAAAATTGACTGAATACCTCATCCTTGGTCTTCATGAAGACGATCTAGGTTTCCTGGAATAGTCATCGATAAATGTGCATAACACTGTGCTCCTAGTACTGATATCACTAACATAGACCAGATAAATCTTAGTGAATGAGATCCAAGATCCCCTTTGACCTATTCTCACTGCTCGAGAAAGCAACCTTGGCATTCTTGCCAAGTGCACACCCTCTGCACATTCCCTGATGCTTAATGTTGAACTTTGGAAGAACATTGACAATCTTCCTAGGATTGACAATGCACTCTGCTCAATGTTGAACTCTGGAAGAACAGTGACAATCTCCCTTAGGATTGGCAATGCCTTGTAGTGTAGGTGTCCCAACCTTTTGTGCCATAGCTCAAACAGGTTGTGATTGTCATGTACCAATGTCTAAATAGGTTTATGTGTCAACTTGTACAAGTTCCCGTCTCTAACCTTAATGGCCACTGCTTTGTTTGGGCTAGACTCCTTTGGATGAATGAACACCTTCCCATTCCTGAACATGACTTCATATCCTCTGCCCTTGATAACTAAGATTGAGAGGAAATTTTTCTTCAGTCTTGGTACAAATAACATGTCCTTGGCTTCCAAAGTCCATCCTGACTCTAGTTGGAACTTAATGGTTCCAACCCTCTTCACTACATAGTTGGCATCATTACTAAGCTCCACATGTAAATCTAAGTCTCTTTCTATTACTCTGCTAAATAGCTCTCGTGCCTTTCTCATGTGACGTGATGCATTGCTATCCATGTACCAAGCACTCCTTGTGATGGTGTTGGCGAATATCGGGATACTAATGAGAAGTTCTTCTTGAACTTCGTTGCAAAGTCATTGACTTGAACCTTTGCCGATGTTGCTATCTGTTGCCACTTCCCCTTCTCCTTCTTCTATGGAAATTGTGATGCATAAAGCCAATTCTTGTGGAAGGTGAAGCACTTGAGTTTGCTCAAGTCCTTCTTCTTCCGTGGTTGAGAGCTTTCCCCATAACTGTTACCTTTGGAACCCTTCCCTTTGCCCTTCCTCTCCATCTCCTTGCTTGCTGGCCTTAGACTCTTCTCAAGTCCATTCTTGGATGCAGTCATCACAAAGCCTCTCCCAATTGGAAAGGTTCTACCAGGCAGAGATCCCCTTGAGAAATGGTTCCAATGACTTGGGAAAACCATTCTATGCCATTTTTACAAGCTCCACGTCCTCCAATTTCTCCTTGATGGCTGCAACGCAAGTTGCTCCTTTGTTTGGGTGATCCTTATGAAGTAACGAGTAATGTTATCAAACTTTGACATCTGGATGGTTCTAAGCTTTTTTCTAAAGATCATCTCCCTGTTCATGTTGTTACTTCGGAACAAGTCCACGAGAGCTTTGAACATCTCTCAGGCCAAGTTCTTTTTTGCCAAGTGTGGGATCAAATGATCCTTCATGGCATCCATGATTCTTCAGGCTCTAATGTCCCTCTTCATATGAGCCTCCTTATTTGCTAGATCTATTGGTTTTGGAAAAACCTTTTTAGCAAACTCGCAGAGGTCATGTTCCTTCAACAACGAGGTGACCCTTTCCTTCTAGGGCAGGAAGTTAGACACTCCATCGAACCTATCCTCAAACTTGCGGCTGGCTGCGACCATTTCTAGATCTAATAATTAGCCTTGTGCTAAGTCCTTCTAGCACCCGTGAGAATATTAAGCTACTACTGGTTCATAGATCCACTAGGATCTCCACATGGATCCGTGTTTCAGTCTTGTGAAAACACCCACAAAAATAATTTTTTGCCATGCCTTTGATTGGTATAGTCTCCCTCTCTCACTCTGAAGGTCGACTTTGCTAATCATTCTAGCAAATTTGGTACAATACTTCGTACCTTACTTGCAAGTTGCTGTGACATCTCTTGTAGGCATATGCACCATGAGTTGTGCAACCTAACTCTTGTATGTAGCTTTTACTCTATTGTCCATACGACCACGTACAATCCGACTCCTTAGCGACTATCGTGAATTGTGTTGCAACTACTTGCTATATGTTGTTGCGGTTGGGTAGAGTGTACCTTATAACTGCTAAGGTTTTGACACTTCTAGCGGCTGGATTTGCTTGGCTATCGGCCGACCTTTTTCCAATCTTTGCGGCACACTTTTGCAATGGCTACATTATGCGAGCCCACAACAACACCGACGCTAGTTCCTATACCTTTGTGCTGGTTTTCTTGTTGACAACTAGACCCATGTTTGACATACTTGCGCTTCTGTGATGGTTGTTGTGTGGTTGCTGATTGTGTTATCAACTCGATCTTTTCTCTACGACTGGCCTGTTCACGCCCTGTGCGCTGACACATTTTGATGACACCCTACGACCTCTAAGACTGTTGGTGGTTATAGTGGCTGATGGGTGGCATTACTTGTGGTAGCCCCCTTTTTTGTGTCCCAATGTGGTGGGCTGTTCGCTGTGGCACCTCACGACTGGTTGGGCAGTGGATAGCCTTGTCGACTACTCATGGACCCACCCCTTTTTCTTTTGCTTCTTTCTTTTTGTTTAACTTTTACTTTGCCACGACTATGCTGGTAGTATGACATATGACCTTGATTTCTTTAGACATTGGGCGAGTTTTGGTTTTTGCCTCGTATAGTCACTGGTCAAACTTGGCCCCTACGAGTCTTGTACAAATCGAGCTTGTGTGCATTACTTTGGAGATCAGTTTTAGAGGTTATGCTTTGATACCATGTTAATTTCTAATCCTACCACCTGGTTAATTATGTCCTAGCAGATCACATCCTCCTGAATATGACATGGCTAGAATTTTAACAAATATAACAACTGAAGCAAAATAAATAGACTAATCGCACAATTACATGCACACATATTTTTCCCTTCAAATTGGCTCTTTATTCAGATAATTTCAGTTACGAGGGCTGCTGTCTTGGGATAATGGCCCACTAAGAAAAATAGATACAACAAGAACTTGGATTTGATCTATTTGATCAAATCCTATCTCTCGATCTGCTTGGCTGATCTAGATCTCCCTTCTTGTCCCCTTCACCTTCCTTTAACCTGACACACTTGAGTGGAAGTCCTTCTCCACCTAATCATTGAGATGTCGTTCTCTCAATGTCTTGTGCTTTCTCCCTTAGCCTAGCCTTCCTTTTATAAGTGTGAGTTATGAGTCATGACTGAATCCACAACCCTAATCTCCAATGTGATTTACGGTTGAGATTAGATCTCACCTCACTTGAGATCAACAGTTGAGATTAGATCTCACCTGACATGAGATCAACAGTTGAGATTCATCTAATTCACTAATGCAAATAACCTTTGCATTTCATTCGATTAACTCACTTTATCTTATAAAAAGGAATTACTTCAATACTTAAAGTAATTGCTAAGGTTAAGAGTCTATTAGGTGACTTCTACATGCCTAGGCACTTAGGTCTGTGCAGAAATACTTGCTTAAGCTACAAACGTCAACATCAAAATGCAACCAATCCTTGAAATCTCCAATTTATACAGTGGCTTTCAATTTTACACTGCCATTTCATGTCAAACTAAGTATCCAAAAGTCTAACATCCCTAAAATATATATATATATATATATATATATATATCTGCTAAAAATGGACCAAAATCCATGGTCTTGGAATTAACAATAACTTGGACCATAGGCAACACTCAACATTTCAAATTGATCACCACCACAAAATTCAACTGTACTAAGAATCCATTTGGATAAGTTAGACAGGTCACATAAAATTTCCTAACTGTAGAGGGTTAGAACCGCCTCAAGATATGCCAGAGAAACCTTCCATAAAGTCCCCTTCTTTACAATGATAGACCACATATAATAAGGAATGATCATAGAGAAAAGGTTGCTCATACTTACTGAGATAGAGCGAATACATCAATAGAGAAGGGGGGCGCTTTGTCTCACTGAGATGGGCCACATTTAATCAGAGATAGGTCGCAGAATTCCACTGAGAAAGGGACGTAGAAGTCTCCAAAGGAACCAAGGAAGAAAGCCGCACATGATGCCTCAGATAGGCCTGTTAAGTTGCCATAGATAGTCACAATAGATGCCTCAGATAACCCATGTAAAACACATAAAGAAAGCCGCAGAAGATGACTGCATAGTTAACTAGAATAGGCCGTAGATGGAGACTAGAATAGGCTGCATAGGTGGCAAGGAAAGAGCCACAGAGATGCCTCAGTAGCTGCAGATAAATACCATTCTAGGCTGCAGATAAATGCCAGACTATTCCGCAGAATCCACCACAGGGAAGACTCACACGATCTAGAAAGGATAGGCTCAGACTTGCTCGCATGCCTCAGAGAAGAAGCCTCAAAATGACTGAATTTGATATGTCAAAATGGGAGGCATTAGGTGCCCAATTTATAGTTGTTTCTTGAGCAAAAAATCACAACCATTGGGGCAGGCTGACATGATGAGGCTGACTTGTAACCTGGAGGAAAACACAAATTTAAATTTGCTTTAAATATATTTGACAAATGCCATGATGTTGCTTGCCCAAATAAATTAGTGCCACATTAAATAATAGAGAACAGTGCTAAATAATAATTTTCTTTTATCCAAATTAAATTATCTTTTGAGGCAAGATGGATTTTCCTTGGGGTAGTTGGGTTCCTATGGGGAAATTCGTCCCATAGCTGCCCCGATTTTCAACACCAAGCAGTAAGAAAACATAGTTGGAAATTGAGTTCCAACCCTGTTCATTTCTTGCAATGGATTTCCTTCACCAAATGGCAAAAATCTCCTGTAGTGTTGCCATTTCCGCAGGGAGGGTGCCAAAGATTGACAGGTTTTAACAATACTTGGGATTATTAAGACAGGATTGTTGAAGGCCTACTTTTATATTTTCAATGAGATTGTAATGCTTTAAAAACACCCGCAATGTATATGCAACTACACAAATTCTGTCATGTGGGAGTACTGAATGGATTGGGGGAAGTTGGTTAATGATTTATTTTAAGTAAACCTGTTGTATTTGTTACAAAAAAGTATAAAACCTAAATCAGTTATCTCATTCTTGTTTTTGCAAAGACTAAAGTTGTTTTAACTTTTTGAATGCCACAAGTTGCTGGAAGAAACACATTTCTGAAAATGAATACTAACCCAAATTTACTGCTGAAGTAAACAATCTCTAGAAGGAAAATATTTTAAGCGCACATAACCAAAATCCAAATATGATATAACCGACATTTTGGTAGCACTTTACAAGAGAAGCAGCATAGGAAGCATGACACACAAATCAACCCTATCTTAATTAGGCATCACTAAGTTAAAAATGCAGAACAAATAACGAGGAAAACTAATTTGTGAGTTCAAATTATAAGAAAACCAAAGGAATTAAAATAAATCCCATAGACAATTGCAAGATGAAAGTAAACCTATAGGAAATTAGAACAACTGCAGGAGTGATTTGATTGAAAGCAGTATGGAACAAACTCCATGTAGAGTAATTGTGTGAAAAATCATTTCAAGTAATAAAATAGTGGAAATAGCATCTACAAGAAATAATATTTCAGGAGCCGGCCCTTGCTCTGCAACATTGCTAATTTACCCGCTACACAAACACAGAAAAAATCTTGTAAATTCAGAAATCTGTATTATCTTCTTTCTTCCAAAATCTGAACGAATATTCTGAGGCTTTTCCCATATACATTTATATTATATAATAATATTGTCTTGTTCTTGGGCAATCTCTGCAAAATCTAGGAACTTAATTGAAATCTCCCCAAAATCAAGGAGTCAGCTTAATTGACTAGTTAAAGATGTCTATCGTTTTTACAAACAGTTGACTTATTTGAAATCTCCCCTAAATTTAGGAACTAGCTAAATTGACTAATAAAAGAAACTATTCTTGTACCCTAATTGTCCAAGTTTTTACAAATATTTGTATCTTGTGCTTATGGTGGAACATAGGAGGTCTATGCTTGCCCTCATGGTTCCACAACCAAAATCACGCTGTAATCAAACCATATGCCATAAGAGGATGATGAACCTTGAAGTGAGTTGAATTGCTTTTGACCCATCCGTTGGAGAAAATAGCAGATCCCTTCTTTCTGTTGCACGCCAGAATGCCCTCTCTCTTCAGGATCTGACTTCCATAACACATGGGAGAATTTGGCAACACACCAAGAGAATTCAACATTGCACTAGGTAGGAGAATTCAACAAAACACTGAAACTGACCATTTTGACTTGAAGAACTTTTGGGATGTTAAAATCTCTGTAGTGGGAATAGATAAGGACTAGGAATTGATTTGCATTGAAAGCATTAGCATCCCACGCTTGTTGGGCTTATGTAAACCACTCAAATCCAACCATAAACATCCATAAGTGTGTGAAAAGTTGAAAACAAGAGGAACTGATTCATGATTCTAAACTAAGCACTATGTATTAGAAGGCAAATTAACAAAAAAAGATGGCAAAGTGAAGTTGATATATTCATGAAAAGAATTGTTGAATGATGAGCTAAATAAGGTAAGTCTAGGGCTCTTCAGATTGTGCCTTGGATTTTTTGCCATTTTAAAGCTCTTCAAATTGCACCATTATAAGGTCTTTTATTTGTGTAACCTAAAGGGATACCTCCTTTATTAGGTTTCACATTACTTGGGTTATTGGTGGTGTATGAATGTTATAATCATCTACGTGGGGTGAATTGAACTTATCGACTGACATGGTGATAATATGTCTTATGCTAGAAAGAGTGACTTGTACCGCTGCAAGTGTGTATATGAAGTTTGAACACAACAAATAGGCTCAAGAGTCGATATTGCCTCCAAAATGAAAAAGTTGGCCTGTGCATGAAGGGACACTGAAGTAGTATTTATAAGGGGTTCTTGATGGAGGTTCGCCACTAGATTGGCAAGAGGCAGTGTGTCACAGACAGAGCACATGAAGACACATGTACAAGTGCTATGGGCCCTAGAGTGTGAGTTGCAACCATTTGTTGTAGAGAGAGAAGGAATAATAGGTATAGGCTAGAGAGTTCAATCAGAGATGAATGCATAACTTGGGCTCGCATTTTGTAGAGTCAATGAGATATGAGGGCCATCAACAAAAATTTTGGTGTTGCAGGAGTTCAAAATGCTCTCAACCATGCACTTTCTCTTCAAATATTGATGGAGAGGGTCAAATGGTCTATTGTGGAATAGGAGGGGGGCTGGTGCAGTCTCAAACATGGAGCACACAGATTGAGTAGGGGCCAACCTTTAATGCAGTTTGAATGGGTTGATACTTAGGTGGATAACATTCTAACACTTAAGTAGAAAACATTTTGAGACTTAGGCGGAGAATGGGTGGATGTCATCGGATGAGATCATTCCTAAAGCCCAAAAATATGGTGTGTGATTACAAGAGTTGTTGTAGCTTTCCCTGTTCCTAATGGATCATGGACAAGGAAATGCAGTAGATCATGGTCATGAGTGTATTAGTAAGAGAACTCACAACTTCTTCTTTGTTGATGGCCTCGTTTAGCTACTTTTGTCTATTGTAAAATCCCCACAATAGACAACTCTTTTATATCGCAAAACTAAATGTTAGAAGCATAATTTGAATGCATCAATTGAAATTAGTTACTATTTCTCCACTGCCTCTGAGAATCATGGATTGGAGTGATCTTTCATTGCATTGAATGTATTACACACCACCTGTAGGTGACACCCATGGGAGAAATCTTTCTCCTAGATGGTCCTCAGTCGACAGCCAGTAGCCCCTTGCAGCCCAGATAGCTCGATGTGCCATCATCTCTGCCACTTGAGCTAGCCATTATGCTCCTTCGCCCATCTGTTATTATCGTATGTTTGAAGGTGGGCCTTCCAGCCCCGAAGGTATGACTTTCATTATGTAGTTAGATATTTCTGTTTATGTATCATGGACACTTTTGGGCATGGATTAGTGGGGGGATCTAGCGGAAAGGATGGGCTTGGTTCGTACTCTTGTCCTCTCTGTTCAACTTGGTGGTTAGCCTTGTATCCTAGTCCCGTGGGATCTCCTTTATTGGTTACTGGCTTTTTAAGCACTGCATGGGAAATCCCGATTTTTGTTGTGTGGTCCTGCTTCCCGACAACACATACATCACTCCCCTCCTTTTATTATAATCCCTTTCCACATATTTCCCATCTAGGTCCACAAGGAGTTAACTTCCCTCCCCCCCCCTTGTCCACACTTTGGGTTGGTCTTGGAACGATGCCCTAGGAGGTTGATGCAACTAAAATGAAAATAAAAAGCATAATTTAGCCACTCTCAACAGGAAATGTAAAATGCAAAAGATGAATGGGACATACAAATTTAGCACGTGGGCAAAAATCAAACATGAGCTCTACCCCCATATTATGGACATCACCTTGGTTCTTAAAGCCCTTTATATTGGCCCCCTGCATCATTAGGGAGCCTATAATTGTACCAACCCCTGGTGGGCAATGAACTGCCCAACCTTAAGGGGGTATTCACTGCTATATTATTCACTTCATGCTCTCATTCCCTGGAGCCCCAAGCAGTTATAAAAAGAAAAATCAATAAAAGGCAAAAAGCATTCGAAGAAGGGTGGAAAAACAAAGGCTTGGGTAACTCATGTATCGCAATTGATCCCTCCTACATCTATATACCCAAGTGTGAGCTTCCCTTATCATAGCTACCTTTGTATTGTGGCATGTGGCTTGGAGCCTTCCTATGATACTCCACTCAGTTCCATCATTAAATCACATGACACCTACCTCTTGGTGGATGTACCATGGACCTATCACTTCCTTAGAGGTTGAAACGACCTAATAGGGTCTTTGGTTAACCTCCTTATTGAACTTGGAGACCCCTATACACTCTGTTGACCATTACGTGTCAATGACCCATAGCAGTACACCCCCTTTTTTTGCAAAAGGGTAACGCCTGATCGATGTGTCCGTGTTGTCCAACTATCATCATCAATCTGATTATCATGTTATAATGTAAACCCATTCTACATGTATATGATGTAAATAATCTCAGCAGAATCGTGTCATGTATGTAACAACCTAGGTAAACCTACCTTTCTAGTGACGATCTCCATTCTAACAGGTTTTTCGTCCCACCGATTCATTCTTGGATGGTCGGCAGAGTTTTCCCCTCCAGTCTTACCCCAAAGCTAGAATGGATTTTGTCACTAGAATCTTAGGCGAGTCCTAATGTTCTAGGTCGAGTCTATGTAAAAGTAATTTGGGAATAATCCTAACTATTTTGTTAGATTATTTTATTAGAGATTACTTGGTCTGCTGGATTATATTAGTGTTGCAGAAGTGGGTAATCTGTGAGGGTCTATTACAAATGGGTTTCTCCCTTATGATGTAAAAAAATGAGAATCGTGATGTAAAATGTCTTGAGGGTTGGAAAAATAATTTATTACCTCATAAGTTAATTAATTAAAATTTCTGGCAAAAAATAATTAAAATCCTAAGCCAAAAATTTAATTAATTCTAGATCCTAGGTAAATTTAAATTCAAAGGCAAAATTCGTCGGTCCTAGAAAATTAAATTTTAAAAGGTCCAGGGATTAAGGTAAATTAATTATTTTGCTAAATTTTAAACCTTTGATCCCTGGGGTTAAGTCAAAGTCAATTTTTTGGGGAAATTAACTCAAATTTTTTATTTTTGAGTTAATTAAAATGCATTTAATTGAAAAATTCGAATTTCCTCAAGAATTAAATATTTCGACAGATGAGATTAAAAGAAATTTTAATTTTCGTCAACAGTTGAGATTGCTTTGGCAAGGATCACTCGAACTAGCCGTTGGAGGATTAATCTTTAAATAGGAAGTCATTTGTCAGTTGATCTATACGACTTTTGAGTTGTGCGCTTAGCAAGAAGCTCAGGTAATTTTTTTCTAGATAATAAAAAAAGACTTTGGGCCTTGGGGTTAAGTTTTGCGGGTGTTATTCTTCATGGGAATACTATAAGATGTATTGTTTTCATGTATAATTTTTTTTTAAAGCCATTGATGATAGCTTCTAAAGAGTGATTTGAGTACAAGTATCTTACTCAGTCGCTGGGGTTTGAATAATAATCCAAATCTTAAATGTAATAGTAGGTATCTCTATTTGTCTGAGTTTTATTATTTTTTTCTCACTCTATTTTTAATGGTTGGATCGAGTTTTGCAGGGAAATCTTGATTTCAGATTCTCGGGCGTTAGGGGAAGTTTTCAGTTGGACCAACGAACTCCTGATCCATGTTTTCTAAAGAGCCCAACAAAATTAATCCTGGGCTTATCATAAGATTTTTTTTTAATGATGCATGAAGGTTTCAAGTTAGCACCTTTAAAATTTAAAAATCTTTTAATTTATGTGTAGCAGAATGATAGATTTGGTTGATTAGAGCTTGCAGTTTGTAAATTTTGTAATTATTTTTCTAACATGGTTTTTTTTCTGGGTTTTGGTTTTAGTTTTTATCATTATATATATCGTTTGGGTGTTTTCTTGTTGTTGTGCAGCTATAGATTTGAGGAAGAAATTTGTGGAGTATAGATCTAGGCCCTGGAGAGTAAGATCTGGATCTCTGAGGTTTATCAATTTTTTTGCAGTCCAAGGTTTTAAAATTTCTTGGATCTAGAATTTTTCATAAAGGTTTCAGGGATAAATCTGAAACAAAAAGATTTAACGTTTTAATCAGAATTTCTGGAAATGTTTTAAAGGGTTTTCTGGCTACCATTTATGTGGCGACTCCACTTCTTCCATTTCTTCAAAGAATTTTTGCTATAAGCTCGCTTCTTGTAGATGTTTTGATTTTCTTGAGCAGGGATCTCTCTCTCTGATATCCATTTGGCCCATCTTTTTTCCATTAAACAAGTCATCATGAATTTTGACTCGTTCGCTCTTTGTGATTTTACCAGTGTTCCACGGGGTCGCGTCCCCCCACCTAGGGGTCGAGTTTCCTAGCGCCCTCGTGCTCTGGGGACTTGGGGACGAAAAGGGGTTATTTCCCTGCGCTCCCAAAAAACAACGTATGCAAGGAAACTTGAAAGGGGTCGTTTCCTCCATTTTTGGGGTCATTTCCTAGGCGAAAGGGGTCTTAAGGGGTCTTGAGGGGTTGTTTCCCTAGAAAAAAATCACAATTTTTTTTTTATGAAACAAAAAAATCGTAATTTTTAATATTCGCTGACCGACCGGGAAGGTTTTATGTTATGTTCATTTCACATTTCCCTTTTGTTTGCTCCTTTGTTGAACTGAACACTGCGACCATCGCCAAGCAACCTTTTGTTTGCTCCTTTGTTGAACGGAACGTTGTTGCCATTGGAACTTGATGAGACACAGATGGGGTTGGTTGGTGTGCCACTTAGCATGTTTGAGAATGTAAGTGATTTTGATTCAGATGGTGATATGGTTGATCCTAATTTATTCATGTAGTAGATGGATGCAGAGACTAACGGTGCATTACCTTGAGCAGTTATGCTCATTTATCTTTTGATATGTTCTTATGTTATTTTGACTCTATAAAATTAAAATTTTTGACTCTTGATGTATTGGACTTGACTTTTATTATTTTATTTCAATATTTAGTATTCAATGTTCATAATTGTAGTGGACCATCAATACGGTTTAAAGTTTAAAGTTAAAAAGTTTAAACATTTATAATTTTATAATTTATTTTCATTTTGCATTGTTAGTAAGTTAGTAGACTGGTAGTTAAACTGTACAGTTACAAATTTACATGTATGATGTATGATTATAATTTATATGATAATGATATCAATGATCATGCTTTTCGTTTTAAATTTGTTTCAGTTATATAATTCATCGATTATATTTTATATTTATAAGTTTTTAAGACCTCGACGTCCCCCCACGTTTCCTAAAAATTGGTGGGGAGCTTTTGCATAAGCCGCTCCTACGTATCCCCGCTCCCTCGCCTCCTCGTTCTGGAAACTTGGTGGAACATTGGATTTTACTAATATTCAGGGAGCTCCGCATAGTTATTCTTATGTTTTGGGTGAAGCCATTGATGAATCTCCTCCTTTTCAAGGTAACAATGCTTTTACTGCCGAAACTCACCTTCAGAATGTCAGCGTTTGTATAAGCAAGTGTCGCCCATATTCTAAATATGAAGATGTGAAGATGAAGATTTTTGTTCTCACCTTATTTGGAGATGTTTTAGATTGGTTTATTAAGTTCCCTGATAACACTTTTGATTCTTTACGATCAATCATTGATGCCTTTGAAGATAGATATGGAGATAAAGAAAAGGTCAAAGCTAAAGCTGAAGTAAGGAAATTATAAAAGTTGAAATTAATTTCAAGGAGTTAATTCAAATGGTTAAAGACATATAGTTAAATCATGCTCAAGTAATCAAGAATGTAGAAGTTAACCAAGCTCAACTTATTAAAGATATGGAACTTAATCAAGCAAGATTAACAACTGATCATGCCAAGGAAATTAATTTTATGCATAGCAAGTTATTAGCCCTAGAGGAAAAGATGACGATCATGGAATTCAATCATTCAAATCAAGTGATTGCCATGAAAGCAAGTTATCAAGAAGAAATAAGTTTGATTCAAAATAAATTGTCAACTATGGATGAAGAAACGACCATCATGAGATTTGATTATAATAATCACTTAGCTACCATGCAAGCAAATCATAAGAAAAACAAATCATAAGAAAGAGATAAGCTCTATGCAAAATTACTTGATGACCATAAAAGCAGATAATGACAAAGTAATAAAAGATATGGAGGCTAGTCAGATATGTCTTTAGAATAAGTTATTGACCATGGAGGAAAACCATGCCAAGGAAGTTAATGCTATAAAGATTGAACACTTCAACCAGATGGATGCCATAACAATTGAAATTATCACTCCTCAGAATAAGTTGCAAGTAATGGAAAAGTTCAGGTACAAAAATTTCAGCATCGGTTAGAGGATGAAAGAAACAAGGAAATGTAGATCATAAGCCTCCCTGTCTACTGCAGCAAGCTCCATATTATTATGAGGAGGTCATTTGTTCCATTGAAAAGTGGGTAATTGAAGGTGACCTAGATAAAATAGAAATTGATAAGAATCAGGTTGATGCTTACATGGTTGATCCACCAGTCATAACAGATTAGAGGTTCATAAAGAAGCGCATGCCACAGAAGTCTTGAACATTCCAAATTTTCTATATGAGCGTTTTTTCAGATCAAAAAGGAAGTTGTGCGCCGACCACATCATAATCAACATCAAAGCCTACCACAAAGAAAAAGCGCAAGAGAAAGAGAATGAGGAAGCGGTTTGATCCCTCTGATGGTCGCGAGTAGCTTGACTTTCGGATAGGAAAAAGTCCTACCGTATGCAAGATTGGACATGGTACGTCTTCGAAACAACTCACAGATTTGCCAGAAAGCAGGCAAATGCTCAACATGCACTACATTGAATGCATCTGATGCCATGGGGCATCCTTTGTATTGTATTCCTAACCTTACACCCTTTTATTTCAGTGTTTCATTTTGTAGTTAGATTTGTGTTTTTCATGTTATTAGGATAGTTAATAAATGAAGAGCTTATATCTTTCTTGTGCTTAATGTTATATGATGATTTTTGGATGGACGCTACTTATGTTATATTGTGTGTTGCGTGGATGCAGATTCTGGATTCTCACATTCTTCCAGTGCAACAACATGTTTCCAAGTAAAGCTAGATGTTGATCACTACGTGTCAATGACCCATAGCAGTACACCCCATTTTTTCGCAAAAGGGATAACGCCCAATCGATGTGTCCATGTTGTCTAGCTATCATCATCACCCTCATCATCATGTTATAATGTAAACCCATTCTACATGTATATGATGTAAATAATCTTAGCAAAACCGTGTCATGTATGTAACGACCTAGGTAAACCTAATTTTCTAGTGACGACCTCCATTATAAGAGGTTTTTCGTCTCACTGATTCATTCTCGGATGGTCAACAGAGTTTTCCCTCCAGTCTTACCCAAAAGCTGGAATGGATTTTGTCATTAGAATCTTAGACGAGTCCTAGTGTTCTAGATCGAGTCTATGTAAAAGTAGTTTGGGAATAATCCTAACTATTTGGTTAGATTATTTTATTACAGATTACTTGGTTTGCTGGATTATATTTGTGTTGAAGAAGTGGGTAATCTATGAGGGTGTATTACAAATGGGTTTCCCCCTTATGATGTAAAAATATGAAAATCATGATGTAAAGTGTTTTGAGGGTTGAAAAAATAATTTATTACCTCAGAGTAATTAATTAAATTTTCTGGCAAAAAATTAAGTAAAATCCTAAGCTAAAAATTTAATTAATTCTAGGTCCTAGGTAAATTTAAATTCTCCAAAAGCAAAATTTGTCGGTCCTAGAAAATTAATTTTTAAAATGTCCCAGGACTAAGGTAAATTAATTATCTTGCTAAATTTTAAACCTTTGATCCCTGGGGTTAAGTCAAAGTCAAATTTTTTGGGAAATTAACTCAAAATTTTTATTTTTGAGTTAATTAAAATGCATTTAATTGAAAATTTGAATTTCTTCAAGAATTAAATATTTGAACGGATGAGATTAAAAGAAATTTTAATCTTTATCAACAGTCGAGATTGCTTTGACAATAATCACTCGAACTAGCCGTTGGATGATTTATCTTTAAATAGGAAGTCATTTGTCAGTTGATCTATCCGACCTTTGAGTCGTGTGCTTAGGAAGAAACTCTTGTGTAATCTTTTTATTGATAATAAAGAAAGACTTTGGGGTTAAGTTCTGTTGGTGTTACTCTTCATGGGAATACTATAAGATGTATTGTTTTCATGCATAATTTTTTTTTAAAGCCATTGATGATAGCTTCTAAAAAGTGATTTGAGTACAGGTTTCTTGCTCAGTCGCTGGGGTTTAAATAATAATCTAAATTTTGAACGTAATAGCAGGTATCTCTATTTATCCGAGTTTTATTATTATTTTCTCACTCTATTTTTAATCGTTGGACCGAGTTTTGCAGGGAAATCTTGATTTTAGATCCTCGGGCTTTAGGGGAAGTTTTCGGTTGGACCAACCAACTCCTGATCCATGTTTTCTGAAGAGTCCAGCGAAATTAATCTTGGGCTTATCATAAGATTTTTTTTTTTTTAATTGATGCATGAGGGTTTCGAGTTAGCACCTTTAAAATTTAAAAATCTTTAATTTATGTGCAACAGAATGATAGATCTGGCTGATTAGAGCCTGCAGTTTGTAAATTTTGTAATTATTTTTCTAACATGGTTTTTTTCTAGGTTTTAGTTTTTATCATTGTATAGATTGTTTGGGTGTTTTCTTGTTGTCGTGTAGCTATGGATTTGAGGAAGAACTTTGTGTAGAGTCCAGATCTAGGCCTTGGAGGGTAAGATCTAGATCTGTGGGGTTTATTAGCATAATTTTCTAGGGATATTATTCAATTTTTTTGCAGTCCAAGGGTTTAAAATTTCTTGGATATGGAAATTTTCATAAGAGTTAGGGATAAATCTGAAACAAAAGGATTCAACGTTTTAAACAGAATTTCTAGAAATGCTTTAAAGGGTTTTTTGGCTACCATTTATATGTTGACTCGATTTTTCGAACTGCTGCCTAGTTTTTTTTCTTTTCTTTTTTAGTTGCAGAAAATTTCAAATTTTTTAAAGAGAACCCTCTATTGCCCCATCCTTTGCCATTCTCCATCTGTTGCACCTGCAAATCGACCTCCAAAGTGCTGCCTGCAAAACCCATCATAGCTCCATTGCTACCATCCCTGCTCTCGGCCCCCCTCTATTCCCCGTTCTCCTTATGGCTCCATCACTGCAAACCCTTGTAGCGCCTCCCGCGGCCTTCCATTGTTGTCTCCCTCGACCTGCCTCCGAGCTCCTCTCCGTCGTCGTCTCAACTTGCACAACAAAGCAAAGCATTCAACTTTTTTTTCATTTGTATTATGCGGTTAGGGTTTAGTTAGTTTCTTTTTTTTTTGATTTTGTTTTAATTTGATTTTTTTTATTTTTTTAACTTCTAGATTTGTTTTTATTTTAAATTTGATTTTTTGTTTTGGTCGTTTTCCATTTCTTTTTGTCTTTTTTTACTATTTTTGTCTTGATTCTTTTTATGACTTTGGTTGTTATGTTTTTTGATTTTTGATTATTTTGATTTTGTTTTAAAAAATTAAAAAATCTAAAATATTTAAAAAAAATTTAAAAATTAAAATTTTGGTGACTTTGAAATTGTGAATGAATTATACCAAAAGAATTTGAGCTTTTATATTTAAGAATTGTTTATTTATTATGTGGCCTATGGCCCATAAAAATTTAAATTTGACTAATGTCTTTTGATTTGATTTTTAGTCACATTAAAAATTTAATTTCTTCATTTACCACATTAAATTAATTGCCTAAAGGAATAATTAAATTTTTAATCTAAAGTTTCTTGGTGTCTTTTCATGGTAGTGATTTCTCTATTGTTAGGTGCGATTAATGTTTTAAAGTCATTGACTATTGGAGAATGATAAATTATTCTAGATCTGGGATATTAATGAAAATCATTTTAAATCTAGAATCATTGCTTAGCATTTAAATTTCATAATTCTTCACAGTATTTAATTGCTAGAAACTCTTGCATGATAAAATTTTGGGCGTTGACGTTTAATTATTCATGATCGTCGCTTTGCTACATTTATAAATTGCTCTGGGTAACTTGTTCTCATTAAGTTTATGGTTAATTGAATATTAAGGCATTGGTCTAGAATAATTTCTTTCTTGTGATTGTGTCTTATTTGTATTAATTGTTTAATCTATCCATCTTAGTTGACTAGGATTTGTTCTAAATTCATCAAGTTGTCCTAGAGCTTGTGTTTCATAGGCTATTCTCATTCATTCACCTTAGGGACTACCCCCCTTTGACTTGTCTAGGAGAGACTCTAAATGGATTGAGTAAGGATTAGAGTGACAACCCTTACTTTGAGCGTTGTCGTAGTGCTTAGACACTTTGTGCGACAACACACTCTAAATTTCTAAAGCCCATTATGAAAAGGCATGCCACTATGGAGTGTCCACTTGGTTCCATCATTTGTAAGCTCATTTACTAAATTACACTGATGATTTGTTGTACTGGAAGGTGAGGGGACGCATTGAATCTTATACAGGATTACAGGTGGTCTTCATCTTGGGGTTTGGTCTCCCTATAAGGGGTGCAAGCCCTCCAAAGGGTTGTATTGAGAGCCATTGGCTTCCGTTGTAGCAGAGAGCAGATAACCATTGCATGGGATCCCTTAGTACCATCCATTGCTTGTTCGTGTTCCACCTATTTGATGATGATGATGCGCCTGGACCACATTGCCCAACTGACTACACTCTTGCACCACACTTGGCAGTTGACCTAGGGCCCATATGAAGTTGTGTCTCACTATGGGAGACAAAGGGAGGGCTTGCATCATTGTTCCGACTCTTACAAATGGGATACAGGCGTGTTCAATCCATTTAGAGGCCCATGGGGATGATTTTGTGCCCCCACAACCACTTGGGAGCACCACAGGTCATTTGCTTGGAGATCAAGGGGCCACCCCCTTTATCACTATATTTGGAGCCCTTCCACTCATTTTGGCACATGGTGGTCTCCATTAGGCCTTTAAACGACCCTCCTAGCTACTTGTCTACCATTTTGGCCCTCTTGAGAGGCTTATTTTTCATGTTATGGAGCTATCTTGGTGGGCTTGTCACCAAGTAATGTTATTTTGTACATTATTTTATTAGTAGGGGCATCATTAGGCCTAATTAGGCACATCGAACCCTTAGAGGATGATATATATTGATGAGAGGATCATTTGATTCTCATCATCAGTGATCACTTGGATTTGTATCTCTCTCTTCTTGAGAATTTTGCCATAGCTATTGATGGACGAATTGGATGATTATTGATGCGATTTGATGTTTGGATCTCTTTCTTGGTCTTGGAGCTTCGATTTTGTCTCTCTTTGATGATTGGATATACCTGCTATGCTTTTCTCTCTTGAATACATGTATAATGTATGGAATTTTTGCTCGTGAAATTTGAAATTATGTCCTAGTTTAATGCGAATTAGTCAATTTTTGATCTTGTGAGGGTATTGCATATGTTGCATGCTTGGGTCTAGTGAATGAATGTTCCTAGGGTTACATTATCTCCATAACTGCCTTGAGAAGTTATAAAATTGTTGTAACAAGAAGTATAATTCCTTTGGTGACCTAGTCACTGCTTCTAGGGCTATGCGAAGTTGCCATAGGACTCCTTGATTGGGTAAAAGCACTCCAAAACTTGAAAGCACATTGATTCCATTCTCCCAATAGGCGAGGCACTGATCCTATCCTTGGTGATCACCTTAATGAATATCTTTTTCACCTCCTTTTCTCCTTCTTAAGCCCTAACCCTAAAGGTCTCCTAAGGCATCAAGTGAAATCCATTATAGCCATCTATTTCAAGAGCAATTTGGGCTACAATTACGTTGGGGTGTCCTCTAGGCCCTCACAAATTTTGAAGGACTTTCCACAACTAGATTTGGAATTATACTGAGCCCTAGCTCCAACTTTGTTCTTAACCTTAGGTTTCTTTGGTTAGTGGCTTCATTAAGGGTAATTACATCACAAATCAAGCCAAATCTAATTTCATTGATCCTTTTCTCCTCCCTTACTTGGTCTAGATCTTTTGTTTGAAGTTTCACTCGAAACCCTAGACCTTGCTTGGGTCCACTTGGGCTTCTTTGTGGTCCCAAACCTCATCATTCTTATTTCACAAGACCACTTTAGAAACCCTTCTCCCTTAAGGATCTTAGGTCTAGGGCATCTCTTATCAAGTGATATCCCTAAACCCTAGGTCTAGGCTTCCTTTTAAGCCTTTCTTGGAGAGCCCTACACCTTGCTTCTTAAGAAAGTAAGCTCTATCATTTGAGTTCCGCCTATGAACAGGCTCTTGAAATCACTATCTTTCCATCATTTATATACCATTCATAGTGATTTCCCTTATATCGAGGCTCCTCCCATTGGTGAAAGTCCGTAAAGAGTAGGGGACATTGATTGAGGTGACAATGGGTCTTTGTCCCATTGTTTCCACTTGGTCTAGTAGTTGCCCCTTTGGAGCCCCTCCTAGGACCCCTGCTAGATTGAGGGGTAACAAAATAATGCTCAGGGAATTAGTAGTTTTTTCTATAAACAAGCAAAGTGTTTAATCTTTTTTCCATAAATAGTTTAAATATACATGCTTTCTCCCATACAATGTTGAATGACTCGTACTCATATAAGATTCGTCTAGCTATTGACTCAGGGACCTGTATAAGACTCAACTCCATTTTCCCTTTCCCTTCACATGATCTCCAAAAAAAAAAAATCGAATTTTGAGGGTCTCCATGGGTCTTATGAGGGTCATATGCAGTTCTTCACGGGTTCAATGCGGGTATCCGAGTTTTATGAGGGTTTTGCTGGGTATGAGTAGAAACCGCAGGTTCTATGTGAGTTACCCGTCTCGCTATAGAACCCCTCAAGAGCGGCGAGTACTTACGGGTCTTATAAGAGTCGTACTGCATTGCTCCCATATCGAGTTGGAAGAACCAACTGGATATGTTGGAAGAACCAACTGGATATGTGGGTTAAATTATTACGGCTAAAGGTTGATAATATTCTGTAGTCTATGGAAGTTGAGCACAAAATAGAGAGTGAATTTACCTCCATTTCTATCTTAGCATTAGTGGAAAAACTTGCTAAAAGGCACTACCAAAACGTAACTATGTAGAGGGCGAACTTGGAAATCAAGCATCTTAGACTTCTTCTTCATCTAGGTTGATTGGGTGTTGGGGGTTGGTTCCAATCTTCTGCTCCTTATCCTCTATAAGAGGTGTCATCTGTTGCGTTCCTCTCATAACCTTGGATAGCCTAGAGGAGGAATTGGTATTTCTCATTGAGCTTCCTTAACTCCACACAATAGTCTTTGAGAACTTCAGTGCTTCTCTCCTCGAGTTTCTCCTAGTGACATGCTACGAATTCCTTTGTTTGCTAATACAGGGTGAAGATTATGGAAAAAATTGTGATTTCTTTTGGAGAAACCACTGACCAGTGTCTAGCACAATTCAGGTAGTTCTGCATCAATTTTTGAACTATTGGTTATCCTTTTTGTCTGACATACCAGTTCCTCTAACTGCTCAATCCTCAACCCCTGAGGTATCCACCGAGTATTTGTTTGTTTTGGCCTGCACTGAGATGATTTGGTTGGCTTCATGGTTGCCATTATGTTTAGGAGTCAGCCTCTAAGAGCAGAGGGTTTTTCTGCGCCTACTTTTCTATGTTTGATGGAGTCTCATGAACCAGATCTTTGCCACTCACTTCCATTGGCTTTTCCATTTGCATACTCAATTTTTTTGTATATGAAGGTTATTGCTTGCTACAAAGGGGGTGGCTACTGGGGCCTCTGTTTTAAACTCCATTTTGCTAATCATGGCAAGAACTGGATTCTCCGATCCTTACATCATCCCCTCAATGATTATGTAGAGCTAAGTCATTAGGCTCGTGTTCGAGTTTGAGTTTGATGACCTTGAAATTCGAATAAAGTTCGGCAACTAAAATTTTGTCGATAAAGTTCGACATATAGAAATTCGAAAACTATATATATATATATATATATATATATATATATCAAGAAATTTGTCTTCCTCTAACAATTTAACTTTTTTATTATATAATTAATAATAATAATAATAATAATAATTAAATATTAAGATTATGGCCAGATCAAATATCAAATTAGTGTATGTGATTATCTTGTTTGTGGCACAAGAAACCCACCTCCATCTGACGATTTAATTGTTAAAGTATACAAAAGTGTGGTGGGAAGGTTGATGTTTATGGTGATATGACATTATGTGATTATGTCTTGGGAGTTGAATTAGATGTCACTGATTTTTACTTTATAGATTAAATAACCATTTTTTTAATCTTATAAACTAATTTTAGTCTCATGAACAATAAAATATCATTCGATTATACCATTTTTTAGACTTGAAATTATGACTTCACACGAAAAAACACATTTTCAAAAAATATTGATCGTAAAATATCTTAAAATAACAATATTGATCCTAAAATATAACTTAAAACAACTTTTGCTTCGTTAAAAACTCATTTTCATAAATACAAAGAAACAGATTATACCCCGGATCCAAAAGCAAATGATAAAAGTGAAGGTCTCTCCCTTTCGAGTAGCTTAATTTTCATTAAATGACAATAACGAATTAGCCTAAATTCAGCAACAACAATTAATAATTAATCAACTCAACAAACCTTCTTAATATTTTAAAATTTTAATAAAACAGTGCTTATTAGCTTCAGCCTTCAAGTATATTGTGTTCAGGTGAAAAGAATATTCTACACTTGTCCAAATGAAAATGCCACTTGGATATCGGGGACAAAAACAAAATCGCAGTATCCACTGTTCCACTGCTTCCCAACTCCCATTTGACCGGAGCAACCTACCTGCTACCAACTGTACTGCCATACGTATATACGCTTAAAAGAGCAGCGTATTCTCGTTCTTGTACATACGTCCACCAATCTCTTTGTGCTGGTAGGGGAGTGTGAGAAGCGTGAGAGAATTTGGGCGAATTTTGTAAATCCAAGAGCGGTGTTTGCAAAGCTGTTTGTCTCTGTCTCTCTGCTTTGACTGTTACTCTGAAGGTTTTCTCCTCGTGTTAGACTGCGCATCGTGAGCAGTCAATTTTTGTTAAAATGGTAATTGTTTGAATCAGACTACTAGTTTTGGTCGAGCCAACGCCGTCGTAAACACATCATGGTATGTATTTTTGAACACTAGCGGCAAATGCCGCTTTTTCCCTGGTCATTTTGACGAATGCACTAAGGAACTCTTTGATCAGTGGATGTTTTGTGAGGTAACGATCCTGCCCACAATTGATTTGGAAATTTATTTAAAACAGCAAAAAAATTCGAACCAAAAACGAACTTAATCGATTTTGTTCGGCATTAAATTCAAGTTCACCATAAAATTCGCCGAACTTGAACGAATAAGTTCGTATTCGTTTGAAGTTCGGCGCACTTCGAACTTATTCGTTCAAATTCGCCGAACCTGGTGACTAAGATGTAGAGTGCTATCAGTGCTTCTCACATCATGTCGTGTGCCGCTGGAGGATGAAATACGACTTCCTCATGGCTCCCTTGGCATGTGAGAACTTAATGAGGGGGGTGGCCTTATAGCTTCCCCTCTTAACTAGATTATTCTCCCTTGGGTCTCCTCCAAGCTGATTGATAGGATGGATGGTGGGTGTAGTTAGGGATGGCTGTCAGATCTCTGAGACCGGGAGGGCTGTCAAATATCTGAAACCCCATTCAGGTGAAGGGAATCAAGAGTAGTTAATTCCATTTTATCTAGAAGTTTCCTCAAAAACTTCTTCCCCAGAATTAACTGTGCTGTAGAGAACAACTTGAGTCGTAATATATGAAGAGTAGTGAATGTAACAGATTATGAGAAAAGTCCAACAACAATTTCAAGAGGAAGATTTTAATGCTTTTGCAATTTGCATGATTAATTCAACACACTACTGCTACTAATATATTTTATTATGCTAAATGCTAGAGGAATTGTGGATTCCACTTGTACTTCGATAATAGAACATTTCAAAATGTAATGGCATGTGATATGCCACAATTATAATAACTAAGAGATTAAGGTTAATGAGAGAAGGAAGGGTATGGGATAATACATAAATAATGACATCAGCATTTTAATTTGTAAGATAATCAAATGCCATTCATATACTATACTTATACTCCTCTTACTTGGAATGAGATCTCAGATATCAATATAGACTAGCCATCTCAAATTGTTGTTATGAACCTGCCTGGTTCATAATAACTGACACCAGTGTTACTTTTTTGTAGGATAGCCTTGGTAAGTTCATAACTTTAATTTGTTGTGGCAGGGTAATCTATTGGTTTATGACGTCTGTAAATAAATTCTTTCAGGTTCATTGGTTGGACCTGCAAGAAAATTCTAGTATGTATTTTCATAGATGGCTGGTGACTCTTTTGTTGCTTTCTTGATTTCTGAAGTCTATTATTTTTATAAAACTGTTGGGTTCATATATGTCAGGTTCACTAATTTACTTTCTTTATCCTTTTTCTGGATAAATCTGTATACTACTAGTCATTTCCTTCCATAAGTTTGTTGATAAGGATATAAACTTTTATAATGTATTTACTGATAATCTTATCGTTGATTTTGCTTTTTCGGAAATGATATTGATCTGATTTTTTGCAGGGTAATTCCCTATCGTCAGCTTCAGCCAGAAGCTTACAGATTATATCTTGAACTTCTTAACAGATATGCATTTTCGCCTGCTTTACTAGATGGGACATCATGCCAAGAGAAGTGAGTGTGCTTTTTATAGTTTTTTTTCCTTGCGATGACAATAAGATATCTATTTTAACATTCGAATGTTTCCTGGAAGTAGAAGATTCAAAATTAAGCTACATATAAACCATAATATGAGCTTCTCTGTTTTGCTGTTATATATCTTGAACTGAATAAATATGCATTTTCACCTGCTTTACTAGATGTGGTATCATGACGAGAGAAGTGAGTGCTTTTTATAATTTTTGCTCCTTGTGATGACAATAAGATATGTATTTTAACATTAGAACGTTTCCTAGAAATAGAAGATTCGAAATTGAGTTATGTATAAACTATAATGTGATCTTTTCTGTTTTGATACTATACTTCCCAGAGTTTTCCTGTGGTAGCAGGTATTATCCATTGCTTTAACTTAGTAGGTACGACCACTTGCTTTAATAATAGCAAGTCATCAACCAGAGAAAAAAACTTTCGATGCCAAGGATAGGGGATATAGTTTTAAAGAAAGACTATATGGGCAGCTAAAGCATGCCTGGCAAATGTCTTTAGAATGCTCATAACAGAAAATTAGTTTTTGTCCTAGGACTTAATTAAGAGTTCAAAATATTTTCCTTTATTTGGAACTATCTTCCACATTCTCTCCATCTCTAGGATCAGATGGTAATTTTGTGACTCTTAAAAGAACCATTTAGTTTGCCATTATTGTTGTTGATCTTCTTAGTGTTAAAATTTTAATACCATATCTGATTTAGTATTCTAGTAGATTATTAAAACCCAGAAAATTAAATCTGAATCTATTGAATAAGAAATACACTGGAATTTTAACTTGGAATTTTTTAGCGGAAGCAAACATGGGAAATAATTCTCTGACACAGAAATTTACCCTCAAACTGAACTTCACTTTATTAATCAGAACAGTGATGGCTCCCTAACTGAGAAAATGGCCCTGAAGAAATTTACAACTGACAGCAGAATTTTACACAAGATAAAACCTGGAAATTCCCTGTATGTCTGCTGAGAAATCGTACTGTACGGCCGCAAGTGGGCTTGGCTGGCTTTGCCATATGGCTGCAGCTAACTCATCCTTCTTGCTGATTGGCAACTCCTCTACTGCTATGTCACAGGGTTCGGCGAACCTGAAGCTTCAGGTTCGAAATTCGGTGAACCTGTAAAAAAATTTTGAAGTTCGTTCAAGTTCGGCGAACCTGAAAGTCGAACCCGAACCTCATCGAACTCAATCGAACCTCAACGAACCCAATCGAACCTAAACGAACCTAATCGCGAACTTAAACGAATTTTTTGAGGTTCGATGGTTTTCATTTCTAGCAGACTAGCAGTGAAGCGAGTAACAACCCGACAGTGAAGGGACTAGTTGTCAACTAACACTTGCTCATTCTAACTGTAAGAGTTTAACAGAAAGATGTACTAAAGATGTGCAACAAATATAAAGAACATGACTGATTCATGAACTCTGAATATTGTAGAAGTTAAATGATCTCACGTAGACAATTTTTTATTTGTCCTAACTCTGGAGTCCGGTGTACAGATATTAGATAGCAACTCCATCTTCAAAACATTAACCATTTAATTTCTGCACAAACATTCTTCATCTAACAAGCATAAAAAAATTCGAGTATAATCGTTCCGACTAATATTCTCATAATTTCTTTGACGATTAGAGGCCAACTGTAAAGTTAGCGATAGGGTTTTCTTATCTTTAATTTTTCCAACTAGACCTTCGATAGTACCCCAATCAGAGTCATGCATTTGTTGATGTCTATGATTTCCAGCACGGTTATAGCTAAAACAATACCAGTGTAATATATGAAACTGGAGTTATGCAAGAGCATCGAACATGTATAATCAATTTCAAGTCATTTCATGGCCTAGGGCATTAAAACTAGAAGTATGCTTAAAACTTTATTTCTGGGTTAAATTTGGAGATGAAATATTTTTTGTGGTATGATATCAAAAGTTTGATACATTATTGCCACGATATATCACATGTGTCGTTGAAATGTCTTTATGACTTCCTTATTATATTAGCATTGATGATGACTCATTAGATGAGCCAAATGATGGAATTCCATGTGTTGATGACTTTGATGATATTTAAAATTTTGAAATTTGAAGATGTCCTACAATGATGTGTATGTTTAAATTTTGATCATGTTTTGATTATGTGATTTTTTAAAAGATTACTAGTATTTGACATTCATTTAAATTTTAAAGACTGAAAATTATGTCATTTCTTTTTGCAAACTACTATTGTGTATGTTTACATTTAACTAGATGTTAGAATGATTACATTATTCATGTATTGTTTACTAATAAGAATTTGTATTCATGTGTTTATGGATCGATTTTGAATTTTCTATTATTTTGTCATATATATATATATATTGAAAAATATGTATAGTCGAACCTAATGCCGAACCTCATTCGAACCTGATCGGAAATTTTCGAATTCGAATCGAACTTAATCGTTGTTGAACTCGAATTCAAACTCAAACCGTGTGACATAGCTCTACTGAACCTTCTTTTGATTTCCTCCCGTACAAGATTCCTCTCTGCTGAAATACTGTGGTATTGTCTTCCCCTGGCCTGATTCTGAACTCAGGCAAAACTCCTTTTTCACTCAGTGTGCTCTCTCACTAGTTGATAAAATGCTTTTCTCAAATATGTGCCTTCTTCTCTCCTTTGGTTGCCTTTTATAATTCTTTATTGGCTAAACTCCTAACCCTAATCTTTAAAGTGGCCGATGACTGAGATTAGATCTCACCTCACTTGAGATCAATGGTTAAGTTTAAGTCTAAGTCACAAATTTAATTAACTTACATTTCCTTGGAATTTCCTAGCTCAATAGCCAACATCAATTAATTGAATTTAAGTAACAAGCTTTCCCTATGTTAGACTTAGGAAAATTATAAAAAACCTCTTACTCAATTAATTGGGGTTAATTAAGCAAGTTTCCTAAGTGAGCCTTGGGACAACTCCTGTGTGCTTGACACTGCCTTTCCAGAAGCACCTGTCCTCTGTTAAACTTCAACACTTCCTCTTAGTGAGGAAGGTATTATGCACCATTATACTGCTTCTCTCTAGATCTTGTCTCTGATGAAGTGATACCTAATCTCAATATGCTTGGACCAGTCATGAAATACTGGATTCTCAAAATGTTTTATACAACTTTGATTAGCATAGCAAATCAATGTAGTTTCCCAACTTCCGACAAAATAGCCTAGCAGTAGCAAGTAACTTGCAAAGCCAAACAATCTTACAACTTGCTAAACTTGTAGCCATATACTTTGCCTTTGTTGAACTAAGTGCCACTTAATCCTGTTTCGTGTTGAACCATGAAATTGTTGCTGATCCCAAATTCAAGCAACACCTTGAGGTGCTTTTCCTATCCATTTCACTCCCAACCCAATCTGAGTTTGTATACCCTTGCAGCTTCACTGCATCACTCTCAACATATCTCATCCCATACTCTACTGTACCATAAGAGTACTTGAGTATATGCTTCACTACAATTCAATGAACCTGCTTTGGTTCCACCATGAACTTGCTCAGGGTGTTTACAACAAAGAAAATATTTGGCCTAGGATTGACCAGATACATCAAGGAACTAATTAATTGCCTATACAATGTGGGATCCACAAATTCTCTGTATGAAGCACTTAATTCCTTTAGATTGGCGATTGTAGGTGTAGTAATAGGCTTACAGTCCACCATGCGTAAACTCCTCAAACTATCAATTGCATACTTCCTTTGTCCAAGGTAGATCTTGATTTGTTACTGCTACAGTGCGACACCTCCAACCCTAAGAAGTAATGCATGAAGTTGATGCCTTTCATCTCAAACTCCAAAGCCAAACCCTGTTTGCACATAGCAATGAGCTTCTTCGCACCTGAGAAATAGGTCATCAACATACAATGCCAAAATAAATGGATCATCGTCAAAAAGTATGAAATATAACTGGGGATCCACTTTGCTCTTGGTGAAGCACATGCTCAATAAGTACCCATCAATCCTAGAGTACCACACCCTTGATGCCTGCTTGAGTCGATACAAGGCCTTCTTAAGCCTGCATACACGAGAATCCCTCTCATGTATCTCAAAACCCCGATGTTGTTCAATGTACACCTCCTCCTCAATAACTCCATTGAGGGATCCATTTGTTGTATCCTCTACCCCATGACCATGACAATAGATATGATAGTCCAAATTGAAGTATTCTTGGCAATTGGAGCAAAAGTCTCCTCATAGTCTACTCCCTCCTTTTAGGAGAACCCTCCCACTACAAACCTCACTTTGTTTTTCTTGATGTTGCCATTTGCAATATGATTGTTCTTGAATATCCACTTGGAGCTTACCGTTGGCATTCCTTCTAGTGTCGCAATTATATCCCACTCATCCTTATTCATAATGGAGTGATACTCCCCCATCATGGCATCCCACCAAACTTGCTGGTTTTGTTGCTTCCTCAAAATTGGTAGGCTTGGAATCGGTGGTGCTACTCATTAGAGCCATATAGTTGGGAAACTTCCTCGATGGCTTACTCTTTCTTAATTTACTCCTAAGAGCCTCCACTTGCTCTTGAGCGTCCCTTAATGTCTGTTCTAGCTATCGAGGCCTCTTCTTGACAAAACTGAAAGGAGCCTCCAATTCCTCCACCCGACCTAAAGACTAAGTCCCTAAGTGGTTGGTGATGAACTTTCCTCAATTTTTAGATCCACTTGCTCCTTGTCTTCTGTCTCTGGAAGGGGCTCATGTGACTTCTTGAATAGGCCCTCCTCAAACTTGACATCCCGACTCACCATGGTCTTCCTTTGTGCTATAATGAAGGCCCTATATGCCTTTGAGGTCTCACTATAGCCCACAAATATGCCCTTCTCCCTTGATTGCTTCAACTTTGTCCTCTTCTCTATTGGTATATGTTAAAATTGGCAATTAGGGCCAAACTCCATGTGGGTCATCTTACTTATGGCAGCTGATATTTTTCATGGATCCCTGTCATCCAGAGGTGTAGGATTGATCTAAAGATCATCCGATTCCGATAAGTATTCATGGAGATATGAATTTATTAGCGTTATGGGACAATTCGTCAAGGTCGACCAACAACCAAATAAACCCCACTTGTGCTCAACGTTTTAGTATAAATAAAGGAGGACTTCAAGTCATTTAGACTCACCTCTTGTGATCTCACTCTCCACTTGTTTTGGGTTTTTGGTGGAAGAGGAGGTCTAGAGGAGATGCCTTCTACGCAGCCCAAAGAAGGGTCATCTAGGAGAGCCCTAGCCGTAGACTTGTAAGAGATCTGGCCGTAGATCTAAGAGGCCCTAATCCGTAGCTAGAAGAGCCCTAATCCGTAGCTAAAGGGAGCCCTAATCTGCAGCAAAGGGAAGGCCCTAATCCACAGCTAGAGGAAGCCCTACACTGCCCTACCTAAGGGTGGTATGAAGATGCCCTAGCCACAACAAGAGAGGATCAAGAAGAGGACAACTTGCTGGGTTGATTTGCGGACTATCCTAGGACTATTTGAGGGCTATCAAGACAAGTCCGAGTTGCTGTTCAAGGGTCGAGTTGCTGGGTAGTGAAGGCCGAAGAGCTAGAGGGACAAAACGCTGAAGAAGAAGGTGTGTTTGGGCATGTGTAGGGACTGTCTGATGACAGTGCTAGGCCGTAGGCCTTAGCACACAAAAAGAGCTGCGTAGAGGGCTGTTAAGGTGGACTAGCCCCTCAAAAGGCAGCGTGGACAAAGAGGAGGCTTCACTAGGAATGCTGCAAACCTTTGAGGGTTGGTTTGTGGACTGTCATAAGGGTTTAGGGCTACAGCACGTGCCCTAACTAGGGCTGTCACAAACGTAGACAAATATCAGTTCAACAGTGTTTTGCAGGGGTGTTGGATCCTAGTTTAGGATCAATACTACAGTTGGTTGCTTTCCTGAAAGGTCACCTAGCTGCTGTTGCTATAGGTGACAATAGGGCAATGTTTGGGTATGATATGCTGGACATGTTATGGGACAAAAGCAGTATGTACAACAACATGTATAGGTACAACTGTTGCAGTGGAAGCAGTATGTACAACATCATGTATAGGTACAACTGTTGCATAGTGGAGGCAGTATGTACAACAACATGTATAGGTACAACTGTAATGATTGCAGCATAGTGGAGGCAGTATGTACAACAGCGTGTATGGGTACAACTGTGAGTGGTGCAACATAGTGCACCATGATGGGTACAACCATGACTGGTTGCATTTCTGTGACAAGAGCAGCTCAGTGAATGGGTGCAGCATGATGACGAGATGCAGCATGATGGAGAATCAGTTGAAGCAGTTTGTCTTCAACTGATCTCATGTATCATCTTCTTAGAGATGATCTATGCTCTTATCTAGATAAGTCAAAGTGTTGACTTCTGTTGTAAATGTACTATCTTTCTCTCACTCTCTCTCTCTCTGCTGAACTATTGAAGAACATATAAGAAGAATTGATCAAGGGTTTCCCCACATTGGGGTTTGTCTTTGGCTAGCGCCACACCTTGTGTCCTCTTGTCTTGGCTTGTCTTCTGCAATTTATGTTTATGTTCTATTTGTAGTTTACTTTAATGCCGAGGTGATTGCTAATCTGGAAAAGATATTGAGCTAACTATGAAAATTGAAATAAATTGCTCTAAGCATAGAACATACCTAAACTTAACATGGTATTAGAGCTGAGGTGAAGACAATGCTCAAGCAAGAGTGAAAGAGCAATCACCGGAGACAGTTAGGAAAGGACAAAAGGATCAATGGGTTCCTCATCCCTCTTCAAATTCACCGAGGGTGAAATCGAAGCAGAGAATATTATTAGAATGGCGTAACGAAATATGGCCTACCTAAAGATCACTTCATTGAAAGACCAGATCTTAGGGTGGAAGGAAAGGCAAATAACTAGTTCGGCCATTATGCGAAGGAGTGTCCGAATGGCAGGGTCACATCACTTGATGATGATAACAATCATTCCAGGGACATCTTCAATGGTCAGAGGAACGACAGGTAATGTAGGTCATCAAGGAAACGACCAACTCTTCAGAGAAAGCAAGGAACCCTAGGTATGAAGAATCAAATGTTGTTTCTGATAAGATAAAGAAGCGCTATCTTGTATTGGCCCTCTCCTTCAGATTCTTTGGGAATCTGGCTTATCAATTATAGTGCTTCAAGGCACTTCATCAGATAGAAGGGTGCTCTCTCTAATTTGGTAGAGATGGAAACAATCGTGGGATTATACTTGGAGCCGATGCCACCTATCCTGGAAAGAGTGTAGGGAATGTTACCCCTCAATTGAATGAGGGTAACTCGATTCATTTACATAATCTCTTTTTTGTACCTGATCATAAGAAGAACCTGGTGTCCATTTCGGCAATGGAAGTCAAAGGTTACAGGGTGGCATTCATCGATGGAAAGGTACGTGTTTGAAAATGAAATTTTTAAAGATGCTTTTACTCATGGGTTCAGGGCTGGCAATTTGTGTCAAGTTGCAAGATGGTCCATTGGGGATCATGACATATCTCATCGATAACACCTGAGATCTACTTTATGAGGCCCTAACCGATGTGAGTCAGATGGTGAGTCAGATACCTGAATTCAAGAAGAGCATGAAGGTACATGTCTGAGATGTACTGAAGGAAAATTTTACAAGGGGACCATTCCCCTCATGTAGCAGGTCCACAGGTTTGGAATAACCCGAGGGGTTTGAGATTCATGATTGGGAATCTCATGTATATAGGTGGAAGAAAGCCCTCTATGGCTTGAAGTAAAACACCGCGAGCCTAATATGAGAGGATTGATAACTATTCGATGAAGCTGAGATTCACTAAAAGTGAAGCCGATCCAAACCATTGTTTGAAGGTTGTGGATGATAGACCTCTCATACCGACACCTTCTGAGAAACGACCGATTTCTAATAGGTGCATACCCTCTCACTTGCAGAAGTAAGAGGGAGTTGGATTCCAGATATGGAATGGTAAACTGCAAGCCCGTGACTACCTCGAGGATCTTAACTTTCAAAAGTTATATGGTGGTGATGCCAGACCAAATTTGGGAAATGCCTCTGAGTTTCATAAACTCATTTGCATTGATGTTCTTGGTGAACTTCCGTCCATATATATGCTTTGCAGTTAGCATGGTGAGCTCATATTTGGTTGAGCCTTACTAGATTGGTGCCAAGAATCTTATGAGATATCTTTAGGTCACAATCTGTCATGGATTAATATACACTGCCAGAAATATGAAGCTGCATGATTATTCAAATGCTGACTGGCAGGCAATGTGGAGGATCGCTAGAGCACTTCTCAGTGTTGGTTCTCTCTGGATTCTGCTTCAATATCATGGACGAGCAAGAAGCAGAAGTCGGTTGCTATAAGCACCGCCGAGACCGAATACATAGCTACGAATATGATCTCATGTAAAGCTGCCTAGTTGTGGAAGCTCATCAGTGAGTTGTTTGTACACATGATGAATAACACTGTGATTCTTCGTGACAACCAGGGGGGATTCGATTATTGAGGAATCCCGTATTCAATGATTGCTCCAGTAGATAGACATCATATACTACCTTATATGGGATATGGTCAGTCGATGAGCGAGGAGGCTCCATCGCATTGACACTGATGTATAGGTCGTAGACACTTTGTTAAAGCCCCGGGGAAAGGTCAAATCTGTGATTTCCTGAACGACTTGGAGTCATTGAGAGACCTTCCTATAAGGGTCCTACATGTTGCATGCACTGAGCTTTGGGAGCTCTGGGGGGCTTGGGGTACTTACTGGAGCGACATACGACCACAGGGCAACTCACCCTCCCCTGGTGGTGCCTTATGTACAGGGTAGCAGGTTCAACCTTTCCCTACGATACCTCGTGGTGACTATGGAAATAGATGATTAGTTCTCCTGTGGGCCGAGATGATTAGTTCTCACGTGGCAACTATGGAATAGGATGATCAATTCTCTTGTGGGCCGGGATGATTTGTTCCCCAGTGGCGACTGTGGACAGGATGATTAATTCTCCTGTTGAGGCATCCTACCCATGCAGTTTGGGACTCATGGGAAGTACCTCTCATCTGATTAATGAGCAGGGAAATGGGGTTAGGGGCCACAGTAGTACTATCGATGGATGCATTGTTGTATCTACCGTACTCCCTATGCTAAGATGACCTCCATTGATCTGGGATCAACAAAACTGATCTGGGATCAACAAAACTTATCTGGGATCAGTATGAGTGGTTTGAGACACTCTCTTGTGATATTGATTTGGGATGAATAAAACTGACTTCGGGTTAGTAGAGAATGGTATGAGACATTTTCGATCAGTTATTCTTCTTCATGGTTCAGTAGAGTAGAGCAAAACTGAGCAGAGCTTAGCAGAGCAGAGCAATGCAGGGCACTGATGGCAGAGATAGTACAGTCAGGCATATGGATTAGCGGATGGAGTTCTCCCTAGTTGAGAGGGAGTGTTAAAATTGGCAACTAGAGCCAAACTCCATGTGGGTCATCTTATTTATGGCAACTGATGTTTTTCTTGGATCCCTCTCATCGAGAGGTGTAGGATTGATCTAAAGATCATCTGATTTCGATAAGTATTCATGGAGATATGAATTTATTAGTGTTATGGGACAATTCGTCAAGGTCAGCCAACAACCAAATAAACCCCACTTGTGCTCAATGTTTTAGTTTAAATAAAGGAGGACTTCGAGTCATTTAGACTCTTCTCTTGTGATCTCACTCTCCACTTGTTTTGGGTTTTTGGTGGAAGAGGAGGTCTAGAGGAGATGCCTTCTACGCAACCCAAAGAAGGGTCATCTAGGAGAGCCCTAGCCGCAGACTTGTAGGAGATCTGGCCGCAGATCGCCCTAATCCGCAGCTAAAGGGAGCCCTAATCCGCGACAAAGGGAAGGCCCTAATCCACAGCTAGAGGAAGCCATACGCTGCCCTACCTAAGGGTGGTATGAAGATGCCCTAGCCACAACAAGAGAGGATCAAGAAGAGGACAGTTTTCTGGGTTGATTTGCGGACTGTCCTAGGACTGTTTGAGGGCTATCAAGACAAGTCCGAGTTGTTGTTCAAGGGCCAAGTTCCTGGGTAGTGAAGGCCGAAGAGCTAGAGGGACAAAACGCTGAAGATGAAGGTGTGTTTGGGCATGCGTAGGGACTGTCTGATGACAGTGCTAGGCCGCAGGCCTTAGCACACAGAAAGAGTTGCGCAGAGGGCTGTTAAGGTCGGCTAGCCCTTCAGAAGGCAATGTGGACAAAGAGGAGGGTTCACTAGGAATGCTGCAAACCTTTGAGGGTTGGTTTGTGCACTGTCATAAGGGTTTAGGGTTGCAGTGCATGCCCTAATCAGGGCTATCACAAACATAGACAAATATCAGTTCAACAGTGTTTTGCACGGGTGTTGGATCCTAGTTTAGGATTAATACTATAGTTGGTTGTTGTCCCGAAAGGTTACCTAGCTATTGTTGCTATAGGTGACAACAGGGCCATGTTTGGGTATGAGATGCTAGACATATTATGGGACAGAAGTAATATGTACAACAACATGTATAGGTACAACTATTGCAGTGGAAGCAGTATGTATAGCAACATGTATAGGTACAACTGTTGCATAGTGGAGGTAGTATGTACAACAACGTGTATGGGTACAACTGTGAGTGGTGCAGCATAGTGCACCGTGATGGGTACAACCATGATTGGTTGCATTTCCGTGACAAGAGCAACTTAGTGAATGGTTGCAGCATGAGGACGAGATGCAGCACGATGGAGAATTATCTTGTCTTCAACTGATCTCATGTATCATCTTCTTAGAGAAGATCTATGCTCTTATCTAGATAAGTCAAAGCATTGACTTCTGTTGTAAATGTACTATCTCTCTCTCTCTCCCTCTGCTGAACTATTGAAGAACATATAAGAGGAATTGATCAAGGGTTTCCCCACATTGGGGTTTGTCCTTGGCTAGCGCCACACCTTGTGTCCTCTTGTCTTGGCTTGTCTTTTGCGATTTATGTTTATGTTCTATCTGCAGTTTACTTTAATATTGATGTGATTGCTAATTTGGAAAAGATATTGAGCTAACTATGAAAATTGAAATAAATTGCTCTAAGCATAGAACATACCTAAACTTAATAGTATAGGACATACATTGTACAACTGAAAATGCAAAAGTGGCCAATCTCAAGCTTCACTCCCAAGAAAGCTTCTTTAGGAGTCTTGTCTCCCAAGGCTATTGGAAATGTAACTAGTTTCGGTCTTCATAATTGTTGTTGTACTCGTTCAATATGTATCTTATGTAACAAACAAAAGAAGAAAAGAAAAGGTTATTATTTTAAAGCATGGGTTTCATACTCTTTATTGATGATCTTCTAGGTAAAAGCATGTTCTTAATGCTTGTAGGGTTTGTTAGGTCATAGGTTTTATTGTCATGAGTCAAGAGAGTCAACATCATGCTTATAAGACCCTTCCAGACAAAATATATCTTGTAAAATAATTTATTTTAAGTCTAGAAAGTCCTAGAAACCTCCAAAGTACAAGTTGGCCTAAAGGAGGGAATTTGACCCCGTGGAAAGGTTATATATAGAAGTAGTTTCGGCCTCATTTGGCACGCACTCACTCACAATCTCGATCTCAAGAGAAGAAGTTTGATCGAAGGCTAGAAGAGACAAGAAATGTGGAGCGAAGGTCTAGAAGGCTAAGGAAGTCAAAGAAACTTGTTTTTGGGCTCTATCTCTCTTACACGAGCAAAGTTCTAGGGTCTTTGCAGCTATAAAGGAGGTCGAAAATGCAAGTCCGAGTTGCAATAGGACGAGTTACAGTATCAAGTTGTTCGGAGAAGGAATACTCTGTCTTAACGTCGTTGACTTTGGGAGGATCTGTCTTGTTCAAGGAAGGATCGCTTGAAGAAGTTGGATTAGGGTTTCTATAGCAGTTATAGGACCAAAGTTGCAAGACGAAAGTTGTAGGGTCGAAGTTGCAACTAGAAGTTGGATGATGCAAGATTGAGCTATGGTAATATGATATTCTTGGAAGGGTCGACTTGGTACTTGGAGGAGGACGTAGTCTAGGGTTTGGGTCTTTGCTGTCTCATTTGAAGCAAATTCTATAAGAAGAGAAGAGTTTTTTGGGTTTTCCCCTTAGAGGGGCTTTGCCCTGACTTGGAGCCTAACTTTTGTGTCCACTATCTTTGTTATTTTTGCTCTTGATATTTGTTTGATGAAGAAGATTTAATAAAGAAACATAAGAAGAATAATAAAGTTCATAAGTAAGTACTATTTTTTTCGTAACCCAGAAGAACCCAATATCCCACCTGACACGTAATTTCCAGTGAACCTCTAGGGGATTTGCCATGATATCTTGGATGAGAAGAAAGAAAAAGTCTGTAGCCCTTAACACAGCTGAAGTCGGGTACATTGCTGCTACCATGGCTAGCTGCGAGGCAGTATGGCTAAGAAAGCTCTTTGGACAGTTGTTTGAGCATGTATTGGATATGACAGTAATTCACTATGACAATAAGAGTGGGATTCAACTTGCTGAAAATCTGGTGTTCTATGACAGTCCAAGCACATTCAGATCAAATATCACTATATTCGGGATATGGTGCACAGAGGAGTTCCATCATATTATCATTGATGATCAAATCGCTGACATTCTTACCAAGCCTTTGCTGAAGGGGAAGTTCTTGGTTTTCAAAGAGAAGCTTGGACTAACAAATGTGTACCTTCCTAAAGGGGGCAATCATGGATAACAGAGATGAGACTTGGTTTTGCGTGATCCTTGTCAAGTGGTAAATTTGGAATCACCCCAAGTAGAGACTTGGTTGTGCGTGATCCTTGACAAGTGGTAATCCTCCCAAGCAAAGATGAGACTTGGTTGTGCGTGATCCTCGTCAAGTGGTAATCCCCCCAAGTAGAGACTTGGTTGTGCGTGATCCTTGACAAGTGGTAATTCCCCCAAGCAGAGATGGGACTTGGTTGTGCGTGATCCTTGTCAAGTGGTAATCCCCCTAAGCAAAGACTTGGTTGTGCGTGATTTTGACAAGTGGTAATCCCCCCAAGCAGAGATCAGACTTGGTTGTGCGAGATTCTTGTCTTATGTTGGCAAGTGGTAATCCCGCAAAGTGAATATAGGGTGACAGATGAATCTCCCCTATGATGATTCTTTATTAGATTGTAAAATATTTGTTTCAAAGCACAGATCCTTGTTTTAGAAAGAAATTTCTCCTTGACTGAGAGGGAGTGTTGTAAATTGGCAGCTAAAGGATTAATTTCCTTGCATAAAATCTTATTTCTAACAATTCTAGAGTGACTTTCCAAAAATAGAAAGTCATGTCTATCATTTCAAGCATGACTTTCCAAAAATAGTAAATCATCTTGCATCAATTGGTAATCAAGTATAGTTGATGGAAAATCACTTAACTTATCATTAATCAATCCTAAATTCTAATAGTTTAATCTCAACTTAATCATCAATATTATTATTATTACTATTATCCTCTTTATGATATCATTATATTATTATTAAAAAGAAATTCAAGTCACTCAATCATGTCATATCTAACTCCCCTCAATTAATGCATATGTTACTCTCTCTCTCTCTCACTTAATGGATACGTTACACTCTCTATTACGCACTCCTTAAAAGTATGACATATTCCTCTTACACACTCATTAAAGCATGTCATAAAAGATTCCTCTTACACACTCTTCAATGCATATGTTATATTCTCTCCTTTAATGGCATGAGTTACACTTCCTAAAAGGGCTTGAGTTACACTCCTCAAGGCATGCGTTGCTTCTCTCCATAATGGCTTAAGCTACTCTTCCCTTTTTGGCATACAAGTTACTCTAAGGCATGCTCCTCCTTTATGGCATAAATTTGTTTCTTCTCCTATATATGTGTATCTCATATCATCTCATTCTCACTACTTGTGTATTGTGAAAGAAGGATTTGAACTTGAGAGAGAGAGTTGGAGAGACTTGAAGAAGATTGCAAGAGAGAGAGAGACTTGGAGAGTAAGAGCAGAGCTTGAAGGTTGATTCAGTGTTTGCATCAGTTGCTGCTACCAGTGATTTTCATGCTACAATTTGTTCAGATTTGGGTGAACTCACTCATTGTCCTTTATATTATGGGACAGAAGCAATATGTACAACATGTATAGGTACAACTATTGCAGTGGAAGCAGTATGTATAGCAACATGTATAGGTACAACTGTTGCATAGTGGAGGCAGTATGTACAACATGTATAGGTACAACTGTAATGATTGCAACATAGTGGAGGCAGTTTGTACAGCAGCGTGTATGGGTACAATTGTGAGTGGTGCAGCATAGTGCACCGTGATGGGTACAACCATGACTGGTTGCATTTCCGTGACAAGAGCAGCTCAGTGAATGGGTGCAACATGATGACGAGATGCAGCACGATGGAGAATCAGCTTGTCTTCAACTGATCTCATGTATCATCTTCTTAGAGAAGATCTATGTTCTTATCTAGATAAGTCAAAGCGTTGACTTCTGTTGTAAATGTACTATCTCTCTCTCTCCCCCTCTGCTGAACTATTGAAGAACATAAGAGAAGAATTCATCAAGGGTTTCCCCACATTGGGGTTTGTCCTTGGCTAGCGCCACACCTTGTGTCCTCTTGTCTTGGCTTGTCTTTTGCGATTCATGTTTATGTTCTATCTGCAGTTTACTTTAATATTGATGTGATTGCTAATCTGGAAAAGATATTGAGCTAACTATGAAAATTGAAATAAATTGCTCTAAGCATAGAACATACCTAAACTTAACAGTATAGGACATACATTGTACAATTGAAAATGCGAAAGTGGCCAATCTCAAGCTTCACTCCCAAGAAAGCTTCTTTAGGAGTCTTGTCTCCCAAGGCTATTGGAAATGTAACTAGTTTCGGTCTTCATAATTGTTGTTGTACTCGTTCAATATGTATCTTATGTAACAAACAAAAGAAGAAAAGAAAAGGTAATTATTTTAAAGCATGGGTTTCATACTCTTTATTGATGATATTCTAGGTAAAAGCATGTTCTTCATGCTTGTAGGGTTTGTTAGGTCATAGGATTTATTGTCATGAGTCAAGAGAGTCAACATCATGCCTATAAGACCCTTCCAGACAAAATATATCTTGTAAAATAATTTATTTTAAGTCTAGAAAGTCCTAGAAACCTCCAAAGTACAAGTTGGCCCTGGTAGCTTCAAGTTGGCCTAAAGGAGGGAATTTGACCCCCTGGAAAGGCTATATATAGAAGTAGTTTTGGCCTCATTTGGCACGCACTCACTCACAATCTCGATCTCAAGAGAAGAAGTTTGATCGAAGGCTAGAAGAGACAAGAAATGTGGAGTGAAGGTCTAGAAGGCTAAGGAAGTCAAAGAAACTTGTTTTTGGGCTCTATCTCTCTCACACGAGCAAAGTTCTAGGGTTTTTGCAGCTATAAAGGAGGTCGAAAATGCAAGTCCGAGTTGCAATAGGACGAGTTACAGTATCAAGTTGTTCGGAGAAGGAATACTCTGTCTTGACGTCGTTGACTTTTGGAGGATCTGTCTTGCTCAAGGAAAGAACGCTTGAAGAAGTTGGATTAGGGTTTCTATAGCAGTTACAGGACCGAAGTTGCAGGACGAAAGTTGTAGGGTCGAAGTTGTCGTCGAAGTTGCAACTAGAAGTTGGATGATGCAAGATTGAGCTATGGTAATATGATTTTCTTGGAAGGGCCGACTTGGTACTTGGAGGAGGAGGTAGTTTAGGGTTTGGGTCTTTGCTGTCTCATTTGAAGCAAATTCTATAAGAAGAGAAGAGTTTTTTGGGTTTTCCCCTTAGAGGGGTTTTGCCCTGACTTGGAGCCTAACTTTTGTGTCCACTGTCTTTGTTATTTTTGCTCTTGATATTTGTTTGATGAAGAAGATTTAATAAAGAAACATAAGAAGAATAATAAAGTTCACAAGTAAGTACTATTTTTTTTCGTAACCCAGAAGAACCCAACATCCTGCCCGACACGTAATTACCAGTGAACCTCTAGGGGATTTGCCATGATATCTTGGATGAGAAGAAAGAGAAAGTCTGTAGCCCTTAACACAGCTGAAGTCGGGTACATTGTTGCTAGCATGGCTAGCTGCGAGGCAGTATGGCTAAGAAAGCTCTTTGGAGAGTTGTTTGAGCATGTATTGGATATGACAGTAATTCGCTGTGACAATAAGAGTGGGATTCAACTTGCTGAAAATCCGGAGTTCTGTGACAGTCCAAGCACATTCAGATCAAATATCACTATATTCGGGAGATGGTGCAGAGAGGAGTTCCATCATATTGTCACTGATGATCAAATCGCTGACATTTGTACCAAGCCTTTGCCGAAAGGGAAGTTCTTGGTTTTCAAAGAGAAGCTTGGACTAACAAATGTGACCCTTCCTAAAGGGGGCAATCATGGATAATAGAGATGAGACTTGGTTGTGCGTGATCCTTGTCAAGTGGTAAATTGGGAATCACCCCAAGTAGAGACTTGGTTGTGCGTGATCCTTGACAAGTGGTAATCCTCCCAAGCAAAGATGAGACTTGGTTGTGCGTGATCCTTGTCAAGTGGTAATCCCCCCAAGTAGAGACTTGGTTGTGCGTGATCCTTGATTAGTGGTAATCCCCCCAAGCAGAGATGGAACTTGGTTGTGCGTGATCCTTGTCAAGTGGTAATCCCCCTAAGCAAAGACTTGGTTGTGCGTGATTTTGACGAGTGGTAATCCCCCCAAGTAGAGATCAGACTTGGTTGTGCGAGATTCTTGTCTTATGTTGGCAAGTGGTAATCCCGCAAAGTGAATATAGGGTGATAGATGAATCTCCCCTATGATGATTCTTCATTAGATTGTAACATCATTGTTTCAAAGCACAGATCCTTGTTTTAGAAAGAAATTTCTCCTTCACTGAGAGGGAGTGTTATAAATTGGCAGCTAAAGGATGAATTTCCTTGCATAAAATCTTATTTCTAACAATTCTAGAGTGACTTTCCAAAAATAGAAAGTCATGTCTATCATTTCAAGCATGACTTTCCAAAAATAGTAAATCATCTTGCATCAATTGGTAATAAAGTATAGTTGATGGAAAATCACTTAACTTATCATTAATGTAAATTTCCAAAAATAGAAAGTCATGTCTATCATTTCAAGCATGACTATCCAAAAATAGTAAATCATCTTGCATCAATTGGTAATCAAGTATAGTTGATGGAAAATCACTTAACTTATCACTAATCAATCCTAAATTCTAATAGTTTCATCTCAACTTAATCATCAATATTATTATTATTACTATTATCCTCTTTATGATATCATTATATTATTATTAAAAAGAAATTCAAGTCACTCAATCATGTCATATCTAACTCCCCTCAATTAATGCATATGTTACTTTCTCTCTCTCTCTCACTTAATGGATACGTTACACTCTCTATTACGCACTCATTAAAAGCATGACATATTCCTCTTATACACTCATTAAAGCATGTCATAAAAGATTCCTCTTACACACTCTTTAATGCATATGTTATATTCTTTCCTTTAATGGCATGAGTTACACTTCCTAAAAGGGCTTGAGTTACGCTCCTCAAGGCATGCAAGATTTCTCCATTGAAGGCGTGCGTTGCTTCTCTCCATAATGGCTTAAGCTACTCTTCCCTTTTTGGCATACAAGTTACTCTAAGGCATGCTCCTCCTTTATGGCATAAATTTGTTTCTTCTCCTATATATATGTATCTCATATCATCTCATTCTCACTACTTGTGTATTGTGAAAGAAGGATTTGAACTTGAGAGAGAGAGTTGGAGAGACTTGAAGAAGATTGCAAGAGAGAGAGAGACTTGGAGAGTAAGAGCAGAGCTTGAAGGTTGATTCAGTGTTTGCATCAGTTGCTGCTACCAATGATTTTCATGCTACAATTTGTTCAGATTTGGGTGAACTTACTCATTGTCTTGATCTCTCATTGTCCTTTATATTTCTGTTGAACAATTGATATCTAATAGGAAAAGAATCTTGTTGGGTTTTCCCCTTGTGGGTTTTGCCCTGGTCATTGGACCTAAATTTTGTGTCTTATCTTGTTCTTAGCTGTCTTCAATTGTGCATTTGGTTTATGTTCAATCTACAATTGCTTAACTAATATTGCAATGTAAAGAAGTTTTGTCATAAGTAATTGTTACAACATAGAACATCTAATTTTCAACATGATCTGAAATTGATAAAAGGTATTACAGACTTATGTGTGGAGTTGCCTATGTTACTTAGTGCAATGGATCGATAAGATTGCGAATAACACAGGCACTTAAACAACTATAAAAACACAATTAGACACATCAACACAAGCAAAATTGATAAAGGAGTTCACCAGACTTCCTGGCTACGTCTCCTGGTCCTAGCGTCCAGTGCTGACCTCTTTATTATGTCTTGTTACAGGTGTGAGTTCAAAAACAGAGTCTCAACATAGAAATGGAATTCACCACTATGTTCCACTCGAAACTTCGAGCCGAAATGAGCATACACACGATCGTACTAGTCACCCTGACCTCCAGACCCCCTGGAACGGTTCACAATACACTCCTCTGAACACTCTGTCAACTTTTTTTGTGTTATGGTGTTTATATAACACGTACAATTACAAATTATGCAATAAACGTGGAACTATACGTTTATAATAGAAACAGGCTATAAACGAAAGTACCAGCGAGCGTGGGTGGACCCTGACTGTCCGTCCTTTTCCTAGTGCTAATCTCGAGAACAGACCATCTGACTGCTGTCGCGTCCCTCTCTTCAACTAATTCAGACAACCTGCACCATTGATCTGTCCTCTACCATCTGACGGTTGTCTCACAGTTTCGCGCTCCAACTAGCACATTCGCTATTTCTTCGAAGGCACGCGATAAATTGGTTTTTGGGAGGCTACGTGTCGAGCGCTAAGTGGAATTGCATGCTTCCAATCTAAAACCGCTTCCTGCCTTGAGGGTACATGATAAACCATTTACTGCCCTTCTGTCAGAACTCAAAGAGTTTAGCTCCTTTTTCATAGTTTTATCATGTCCGTTTTCCTAGATAACTTGCCTACATGTT